>JAIUZE010000714.1:0-217351 GCA_022085475.1 Heliosperma pusillum
ATGGTATCTAAACTTCCTAATCGTAATATAATACGATTTTCTAGCATATAAACATGTAAAACACGTAAGTAATACCGAGTAACCCTTCACCGTTACCTTCTATGCGTCTCTAATGATCGTCAAGCTCCTCTTCTATAAGGTAATAGTCTTTGTCGGGATCTTGGAGGTCGCCACCTACAATTAGATCGCAAAAAGATGAATAAAGTTCATCTTGAGAAAGACGGAATGCTTAAAAAGCGAGAAAGCCGATAATTTTATTATCAATACGGATAGAGGAAGGTACGGGAGGAAGAATAAGATAAACTTACGTAAATTCTATCGAGTAACGAAGAAACTACGCCAATTCTAAGATTGAAATCAAAGAGGGAAAAAGTTGCTTAAGGAAGAAGAAAGAAAGGTGTTTGATTTTTGTGATGAAATGAAATATTAGGTTAAAGAGGGAGTAGTGTGAGTTATGAGAGAAAAAGTCAAAGACGATTTTCAAAGTCAAGAAAGTCAAACTTGACTTAAGACGGCTTTTTCATGAAATCTCTCAGAAATTCCAAATACGAACTCGGAAATTCTAAATTCGACTCGGAACTTAAAATTAAAATTTAAACTTAAAATTACTGAAACGATTTCGTAAAATATTTCTACTAGAAAAATAGGGTACATTTCCGGGGGGTTACCATATAGATGTGTGTGGCCCAACGACTCTCAAGTTAGAGCTCTTTATCACTACTTCATTAACTTTACCGACGATTTGAGTAGATATGGATATGTGTACTTAATGAGGCATAAGAGTGAAGACTTTGAAAAGTTCAAAGAGTTTCAACACGAAGTAGAAAACCAATTGAATAAAAAGATTAAAACACTACGATCCGATCGTGGTGGTGAATATCTAAATAATGAATTTTATTCACACCTAGAAGATTGTGGTATAGTATCACAATCGACTCCTCCTAGCATAACTCAACTAAATGGTGTGTCCAAAAGAAGAAACCGAACTTTATTAGATATGGTTCGATCAATGATGAGTCTCCCAGAGCTTTCTAATTCGTTTTGAGGATTTGCTATCTTAACCGCAATATTTTCACTAAATCATAGCCCGTCTAAAGCGGCAGATAAGACTCCATATGAGATATGGAAAGGAAAGGCTCCTTATTTGTCATTAATGAGAATTTGGGGTTGCGAGGCGTATATTCATGACAAGTCTAACGACAAACTCGCACCCAGATCCAACAAATGTCTTTTTGTAGGGTATCCTAAGAGAACACGTGGTTATTACTTCTACAACCGTCACGAGGACAATGTGTTTGTGTCTCGTGATGCTGTCTTTCTAGAGAACGATTTCGTTTCTAATAGACAGAGTGGGAGAAAGTTTGAACTTGATGAATTTCAAGAGCCACAAACCGAAAATGAAGTAGATGAAAACGTTCCGTCGTCGTCTGAAACGGTTGTTGTCCCTAGAAGGTCAAGTAGAAAATTCATCAACTTGACTATTACCTCGGATGCATCGAGGAAGATGGTGATTTATTACTCGTTGAAAGTGATGAACTAACCACCTACAAGTCGGTTGTTTCTAGTTCTGACTCCATGCATTGGATCGAGGCCATGCAATCCGAAATGGATTCTATGTGCGAAAATCAAGTATGAGACTTGGTAGACTTACCTGAGAAGGGACGACCTCTTCAGTGCAAGTGGATCTACGAGATCAAAAACGGCAAAGATGGACATAATAATGTCTACAAAGCTAGATAGGTGGCAAAAGGCTTCACTCATGTTCATGGTTTACACTATGATGAAACCTTCGCCCCAGTCGCTATGGTTCGATCCATTAGGATTCTCTTAGCGGTTGCCGCATTTCATAACTATGAAATT
Organism: Heliosperma pusillum; assembly: GCA_022085475.1. NCBI lineage: Eukaryota > Viridiplantae > Streptophyta > Magnoliopsida > Caryophyllales > Caryophyllaceae > Heliosperma > Heliosperma pusillum. The sequence continues at coordinate 1,861 of JAIUZE010000714.1, forward strand.
TGGCAAATGGATGTCAAAAACGCCTTCTTGATTGGGATTCTAGAAGAGGAAGTGTACATGACAAAATATGAAGGTTTTTTTGATAAATCCAACCCTAAAAAGTTGTGCAAACTTAAGAGATCCATTTAATGTCTTAAGCAAACATCGAGGAGTTGGAATCATCGCTTCGATCATGTTATTAAACAAAACCGTTTCACTTGAAGTGTCGAGGAGCCATATTTATACATGAAGTTAAGTGGGAGCAAAGTTACTTTCCTTATTTTAAATGTGAATGACATACTTCTCATTGGGAATGATATACCAATGCTTACTTCTACAAAGGAGTGGCTAGGAAAACATTTCCAGATGAAGGATTCGGGAGAGGCACAACGCATTTTGGGTATCCAGATCTATAGAAATAGATCCAAGAGGATACTAGAATTACGTCAAGATGCTTATATAGATAAGATTCTTGATCGGTTCAAAATGAAAGACTCTAAGAGAGGCTTTCTTCCAATAGGTCATGATATCACTCTGAGCAAATCGTAGAGTCCAACCGTCACCGAAGAGATTGAACGCATGAAGTGGATCCCTAATGCTTCCGCAGTTGGATCAGTCATGTATGCTACGATGTGTACTCGCCCCGACGTTGCATATGATTTAAGCATGACGAGTCGTTATCAAACTAATCCAGGTGAGAGTCACTGGATAGCCGTCAAGAACATCCTTAATTACTTACAAAGGACTAAATATTCGTTCTTGGTGTTTGGAGGATGACAACACCAAATTGTGTTGTGTCTAGTAGTATTTATTAGGGTCATTTGTTTTACTTTTTACGGGTCATTAGCGTTGTTTTATGTTAACCTTAGTTTTTGTAATAATGTTGTTATTTAGTAATTTTAGTCATTTTTTGAGAGTTAAACCCGGAAGTCAACGAAAGTCAAACCCGAAACCCGAGACCCAAAACCCGGAAATTGGAGTGGGATAGTAATGAATCATCAAGGCAAGAAGATCAAACCCAATGGGTCAATGGAAGTCAAGGCGGGGCCAAAATCCAAGGGTCAACGAAAGTCAAGAAGGAAAAGCAAAGGGAAGACTGGCAGTACGAAACGCTGCCAGCGTCACCACGACGCTGCCAGCGTCGTAGGACGCTGCCAGCGTCCAAGTCTCAGCACGATTGTTCTTCATTTCTCCATCTTGTCTTTTGAAAGCCCACCTTTCAAGGCCCCTAGGTTTGCGGAACAAGGGTATATAAGAAGAAAACTGAAGAGAGAGAGAGACAACAACTTTGCATACAATATTGAACAACACATTTTTTCCTTAGAATTCTCTCTAGTTTGTTCTTCATTTTGGCTCTTGTAATTGGTTTGAACTTAAACATGGGTTGTAATATAAGGATTATGGGTAGCTAATCTCTTCATTACTTGGTGTAATTTGAACAAGTTCACACCTTTGGCATTCTATGACTCTATAATCCTCTTCTTCCTTATTTAATATAATTTATTTGTGTTAATCTTTCATGTTGAGAGGATGAATGTTTGGTTTAACTAGCTTGACATTTTATTTGCTTAATGAATGCTTGTTCTTGGTAGGAATCGTCAACCTATACTTGAATGTGTAAAGTAAACTTGAAAGACTTCAACTTTGGTTTAAAGTTTGAGTCTTTTGGGTGATAAATTGTATGTTGTGTGATTTTTACATGGTTTAGTGTTGAATTGCATGATTCTAGCTTAATCCTTTGGTTTAATACTTAAAGCTTACTCCTTTGCTTGTGCTTATGTTTTAATAAGTGTTGGGTAAGTTGTAAAGGGTCAATCTTGGGTGGTTTAATTCATGTTGACTACTTCTTAGGAGGTAGTATTAGATAAATAAGAGGAGAGGTATAAAGGAGTCATCTTTGCTAATTGTTGTGTTACTTGGGATAATTGCACTAAGTATTTCTCTCATATTTGATTAATTGCATAGAAGGTGTTTGTGCAAGTGTCTAGACTAGAATTTCATGTTTCAAGTTAACTCATCTTTTTACCCAAATTCCCCCATCTATGTTTTCCTACATGTTTTCCCATTGTGAATATCATAGTTTGTAATTAATTCAAGCCTTTATTTTAATTTGTGTCTTAATTAGTAATTAGTACCTTAATTTGTGATTAGAGTAATTAGTTTTGTTAATTAACTTTTTGCAAGGGTCTAGATTAGTTTAATTTAGCTAATACCGTCTTCTCTTGGGTTCGACCCTATTCTTACCATTTTACTACCTTATTTGAGATAGTTTATGTTGGTCTAGGAATTATAAATTGTTATTTGATTGTAGCTAATTAGCGGGATTAGCGACACCGTTAAAAAGCCTCGTCAAATTTGGCGCTGTTGCCGGGGAAGGCAATATAGCTAAATATCAAATTGAAACTCTTGTTAGTGTCATAATTTGTCTAGATTATTTTTCAAATTTCTTAGCTTATAGGTTACTTTGTGTTGAAGTTACTAATTTGTGTTGTTGAGTTGTTTTAGAGTTTATGCCTAGGTCACAAGAAGGACTTGGTGACCAAGATATTGATCCATCTTCAAGTAGCATATCAAATTGGTTATTTCCGAATCCCCTTTATAGGAGACCTTTTTGGAGGGAGCCTAGTGAAGAGGAGTTGGAGAATAATATTTTTCAAGAACAACCGGAGCAAGTGTTTGAGTCACCACCTAGGATACCATCTCCATTGAACGTCCTTTACCCACCCAATATGGAGGATAATAGGACAATTGGTGAAATTCGGGCAAGGAACTATGAGGAGCAACCACTTTGTATTGCATATCCTTCCATGGGGGATGTGAACTTTGAGCTCAAGGGTTTCTTTGTCCATAACTTACCTAGATTCCATGGCATGGTGGGGAATGACCCTAATAGACACTTGGCCGAATTCCACATGATTTGCCAAGGTTCTATTCCCCAAGGAGTGACCGAAGACCAATTCAAGCTAAGGGCATTTCCGTTTTCTCTACAAGATGCCGCGAAGGAATGGCTCTTTTTTCTTGCGGCCCACTCCGTTACCACTTGGGTGGGCTTGAAGAAGAAGTTTCTTGAAAAATATTACCCGGATTCAAGACACAATCATTCAAAGAAGCTTATCACTACCATTGAGCAAGACATGGGGGAGACCCTTTACGATTATTGGGAGCATTTCAAAAGTCTTGTAGCAAGATGCCCATATCATGGGATGTCGGGAGATGATTTGTTGACGGCCTTCAATGAAGGGTTGTGCCAAAATGACCAAAGGATGATCATTGCCACCACCGGAGGTGGAATTGATACACTTAATGTGGCCGAGGCCAACAATATTATTGAGAAGTTGGCGATGAACACAAGAAGCTACGGAAGAAAGAGTGAAAGGGGAGGAAGCTCTAGGAATGTATCTTCCATGGAAGATCCTTATGCCTCTCAAAATCACAAGATCATGCAAGAGATGGGTGAACTTAAAAGCATGGTGTCCAACTTGGTTGTTAACAAAGGTAACTCATTTTCTCAACACCCCGAACCACTTGAATGTTCATATTGTGGAGGTGACCATGCTACCAATACATGTTACATCATGATTGAACAAGGAGCCACTATGGAGAGCGTCAATGCTATGGGGTATGAGAATTACAATTCTAGGAACCCAAGTGGTGGGGGAATGTACAACCAAGTGGGAAACCGTGATCTTTTGGGGTGGGGAGGTGACAAGTCAAAGAGCTTTGAAAATGGTCAATTCAATCACTTGAGAGCCCAAAATCCCACCCAAAACTGAAACTCTAATTTCCAACAAAATCATCAAAGAAATTACAACAATCCAAGACCTAACAATTCAAATTTCCCAAGTAACTCTCAATCTCAAAGACAATCGAACCAAGGCCCCATTCAAGGGAATTCTTCTTCTCAAGGGAACTTGAGTGATATCTTGCAAACACTCCTTGCCAATAAAGAGAAAGATAGGGATGAGGCAAGGAGGGATAGAGAGGAGGCAAGGAAGGATAGGGAGGCTAATAACCTTAGGGTGAGCAACTTGGAAACCCAACTATCCCAAATGGCCTCAAATATGTCAAAATCCTAAGCCTCAAGCTCCACAAGATTCCCTTCTCAAACCATCCCACCACCTAGAGAGAAAGCTAGTGCCATGAATTTGAGGGGAGGCAAAGAGTTGGAGGTACACCCCCTTGGAAAAGGCAAGGAAAGGATGAAGAATCTTGAGATGGAAACCTTGGAAATTGAAGACCAAGGAGAATTGGTGGTTGGTCATGAAGAGCTATCGAAGAATGGGAAAGGGACATCCACAAGCAAGGACCCCAAGGGAGACACTTCAAAGAGGGGCAAAGACATTATTGAGGATGATGAAATAGAGGAATACATACCGGAAGTCCCATTTCCTAGTGCTTTGATAAGCACAAGGAAGTATGACAAGGAGAATGACTTATATGAAACTTTCCGGAAATGTGAGGTAAGCATTCCTCTTCTTAATTTGTTGAATAGTGTCCCTAAGTATGCAAAGTTCTTCAAAGAACTTTGTACACCTAAGAGAAATCCCAAGAAAGGAACCCATAAGGTTAGGGTGAGTGAACATGTTTCGGCAATTTTCAAGCAAAATTTACCAAAGAAATGTGGAGACCCGGGCATGTTCACCATCCCTTGCACTATTGGAGGGCAAAGTTTCAAATGTGCCATGTTAGACCTTGGAGCTTCTATTAACGTCATGCCCCTATCTATCTATGAGACCCTAGGCTTAGGACCTTTGTCTAAGACCGGGGTGGTTATTCAATTAGCCGATAGGTCTAGTGTCTATCCCAAGGGCATGGTAGAGGATTTGCTAATGGAGGTAGATAACCTTGTCTTCCCGGCGGATTTCTACGTCTTAGATATGCAATCTAGCTCTAGTGCCACCCCTCTCCTTCTTGGTAGGCCGTTTATGAAAACTTCAAATACCAAGATCGATGTTTCAAACGGGTGTTTGACGATGGAGTTTGAAGGGAAAAGATTAACTTACAATATATATGACTCCATGCGACACCCGAGTGACCATCAATCTTGTTTCTTCTTGGATATCTTTGAGCCATTAGTGAATCAAATGTACAAACTTTGTGATAGGGACCCACTCGAGATAGCTTTAACTAACAATATGGAAGAGGAAGCCTTGCGTTTGTTGTTGGTCGTTGATGTGCAGGAACGTCTTGAAGACTTGGAAAGGGAAGAGCCCCTAGAGACATATGAGGAACTCAATATCATCGACATGCTGAAAATAGGGCAAGGAAGTGGAAGACGCTGCCAGCGTCGTACGACGCTGCCAGCGTCCACCAACGCTGCCAGCGTCCTGCTCTGGCAAACCTGTCCAAGTTATTTGCCTTAAGCATTCCACTCCACAAACCCCTCCCTTCCATTATCCAACCCCCGAAGGTCGAGTTGAAGACCCTCCCAAGCCATTTGAAGTACATCTTTCTAGGGGACAACAATACCCTACCACTTATCATTTCAAGCACTCTCACCGAGGACCAAGAAGACAAATTGGTAGCACTACTTCAAAAGCATAAGGAAACATTTGGGTGGAGTATCGCGGATCTAAAGGGGATAAGCCCGGTGACGTGCATGCACAAAATACGGCTTGAGGTGGACGCCAAACCGGTCCGACAACCCCAAAGGCGGCTCAATCCACCCATGGCGGAGGTAGTGCAAGAAGAGGTAATTAAGCTATTGCAAATGGGCATCATTTTCCCTATTTCCGACTCCCGTTGGGTTAGCCCAACTTAAGTCGTGCCCAAAAAGGGAGGAGTGACGGTAGTCAATAATGCACAAAGAGACTTGGTCTCCACCCGACCACAAACCGGTTGGAGGGTTTGTATTGACTACCGCCGCTTGAATGCGGTTACATTGAAAGACCATTTCCCGCTACTATTTATTGATCAAATGTTAGAAAGACTAGCAGGAAAAGCTTTCTATTGTTTTCTTGACGGGTACTCGGGATATTTTCAAATCCCAATTGCATCGGAGGACCAAGTCAAGACCACATTCACATGCCCATTCGGTACATTTGCTTATCGCCATATGCCATTTGGTTTATGTAATGCACCGGGAACTTTTCAACGGTGCATGTTGAGTATTTTCTCCGACTATGTAGAAAGGAAAATAGAAGTATTCATGGACGATTTCACCGTCCATGGGGACTCCTATGATGCATGTCTAAAACACCTTGCTCTTATCTTAGAGCGATGCCAAGAGTCCCATCTCATTTTAAACTCCGAAAAATGTCATTTCATGGTAACTAGTGGCATCGTTTTAGGACATGTAGTGTCGGAAAGGGGGGTTGAGGTGGATAAGGCTAAGGTTGACATTATCAAAACCTTACCTTATCCCTCTAACACCCGAGACATTAGGTCTTTTCTCGGACATGCCGGTTTCTACCGGAGATTTATTAAGGACTTTTCCAAGATTGCTAACCCCTTATGTAATCTTTTGCACAAAGAAGCGGAGTTTGTTTTTGATGCCTCTTGTAGGAAAGCTTTCGATGATTTGAAGGAGAAATTGCTCACCGCACCAATTATTCAAGCACCGCAATGGGACCTTCCATTTGAAATCATGACCGATGCAAGTGACTACGCATTGGGAGTGGTTTTGGGTCAAAAGAGTGACAAGGGACCCCATGTGATCCAATATGCATCTACCCTCTTGAATGACGCTCAAAAGAACTATTCTACGACGGAGAAGGAGTTCCTTGGTGTGATTTATGCTCTAGAAAAATTCCGATCTTATCTCTTGGGCACAAAGGTGATCATCTACACCGATCATGCCGCCATTAGATACCTTGTGGCAAAGAAGGATGCAAAGCCAAGGTTGTCGAGGTGGATCCTTCTCCTAAGTGAGTTCGATGTGGAGATAAAAGACAAGAAAGGAGTGAAGAATGTGGTGGCGGATCATTTAAGCCGGCTAAACCATGAAGGAAGACCATCATGCCCTCTTGATGAGGTTGAAGGAGGTCTCCCTCATAAGTCACTTTATGCTATGCAAGTGGAGGAGCCATGGTATGCTACAATGGTCAACTATTTGGTGACAAAGCGGCTTCCAAGCCATTTCTCTTCTCATCAAAAGAGCAAAGTGAAATCCGATGCAAAGTACTATATGTGGGGTTATCCATACTTGTGGAAGTTTTGCCAAGATCAACTTGTAAGAAGATGTGTGCCCGAAAGTGAGATTTCATCCATCTTACATCATTGTCATGACTATGCTTGTGGAGGACACTTTGGACCACAAAGAACCGCAAGAAAAATGCTTGAATGCGGATTCTTTTGGCCAAGCCTCTTCAAAGATGCCCATAAATTTGTAAAAACTAGTGACCGATGTCAAAGGGTGGGGAATTTGACAAAACTAAATGAGATGCCATAACAACCCCTCATATATTGTGAAGTCTTTGATGTGTGGGAAATTGACTTTATGGGCCCCTTTCCTAACTCCGGTGGTTATTTATACATCCTCTTGGCGGTAGATTATGTGTCAAAATGGGTTGAAGCAATTCCTACCCGCACCGATGATGCCAAGGTAGTAGCCATCTTCATCCAAGAGAACATATTCTCCCGGTTTCGTTTTCCAAGGGCTATCATTAGTGATAGGGGTACCCATTTTTGCAAAAAGGTGATTGGAGGCCTTCTCAAGAGGTATGGGGTGAACCATAAAATCTCCACGGCCTATCACCCACAAAAAAACGGCCAAGCCGAGCTCTCAAACCGTGAGATAAAAGGAATCCTTGAAAAGACGGTGAATCCGGATAGAAAGGATTGGAGCAAGAGGCTAGTTGATGCGTTGTGGGCATATAGAACCGCTTTTAAAACCCCCATTGGCATGTCCCCATTCCGTCTCATCTATGGCAAGGCTTGCCACCTCCCCGTGGAGGTTGAGCACAAAGCCTATTGGGCTATCAAATCTTTCAACCAAAACCAAGATGAGAGCGGTATGCACCGAAAGCTTCAATTACAAGAACTTGAGGAAATTCGCCAAGATGCGTATGAGAACTCCTTCCATCTACAAAGAGAAAACAAGGAGATGGCATGATGGGATGATAAACCGTCGGGCTTTCAAGGAGGGCAATCAAGTTCTTGTGTTCCAAAATCGGTTTAAGCTCTTCCCGGGTAAGTTGAGGTCAAGATGGTTTGGACCTTACACCGTCAAGAAAGTGTTTACCCATGGAGCTATTGAAGTGGAAGGGCCCGGGGATGGAAAGCTCCTCAAGGTGAATGGCCACCGTCTCAAACACTACTTCCAAGGATGTGCCCGGGAGGGGGAAGAAGAGGTCTTGCTTGAAGACCCCGTTTATGAAGGTTGAAAAGCTTGAAATCGCTAAGTCGAGCCATCGACTCTAAATAAACGGCAAACCATCTACATACTCTATCCTTGTGAATATTTCTTTGAAGTTTCATTGTTAATTCTTAGCATTTGAGTTGTTTTTAATTAGTTTGACATTGCATCATTCAAAATTTTTTTGAAGTTACTAACGGTTTTGTGAAGTTTTGCGAGTTTTCGGCCGCCTCGGTATGCGTGCCACGTAAAACAAGTTCGGGAATCGATGAAATTTGGATATTGGAGGTTATCATGGGCCATTGGAGTGAAAATGCAAGTATGGAGGTGTTTGGAACACTTAGCCAAAATTTGACTAAGTGCAAAAGGGAGAAGATCGGGCAGTGCAGGTCGCTGCCAGCGTCATATGCAGTTTTCAGCTTTTGTTTTCCTAATTGCACGAGTTCATCAAACAATCAACTTAAGCATTCATCTTTCATTTCTCACGAAAAAAGACCCCAAACCAAACCCCAATCCCTCAAAACTTCATCTTTCTCCCTCAAAGCTTCACTAACCTTCATCAAAATCAATCAAATTCTTCATCCTAATCATTATTCTACCTTCAATCACCCCAAAATCAACCTCAATCACTCACAATCTCAGAAAATCCCTCTTTGAAAACCTAGAAATTGTTTCCTCAAATTCGATTTTCAGTAACTTTGTTGGGTTTTTAAGGGTTTTTGTCGGATTCCCTACCTATTCTAATCATCAAGGAGCTTGAGTCTTCTGGAATCGAAAAGGTATAACCTCATACTCAACTTTTCCATTATTCTTTAAGTTTTTGCTCGAAATTAGGCTTAAATTAGTCTTAGGTTGAGTTTCCCCTTGCCCTTGATTGATTGTGTAGTTAGGATTGGACAAATTTTTTCTAAGTGAGGTATAGAAATTCAACAAACACTAAGTTTTTGAGGTGTTAAAATTGTTGCACACCAAGTGTTTCTTGAATTGCTTGAGTGAAAAATTTCTTGAGTGATTGCTTGTTGCTTGTTGTATTGTTTTGTTGTTGAATTTTGCAGAAAAATGGCACCCAAAATCTCCAAAATGTTTGGCAAGGGAAAGAATAAGAGGGCCGCGTTGAGTGAGCCCGACACCGAGGTGGAAGCGGTGTTCAGGGGCTATGAGAGGTTGAGTGCTCAGTATAAGAGAATATGGGACAAACTAACCACACCCCGACAACAACCACTCGTAGCTACAAAATTCGTTTGCCCAAACACCCTTCATGCCTTGGGCATGTTCAACTTCACAAGGGATTTGCTAGCTAAAGTAGGGCTAGAGGCTTATCTCGAACCGGACTCTTGGGATCACACCTATAGGAATTTCGCGTACGAGTTTCTAGCAACCTTGTCCGAGTTGGACGTGCCCGAGGGTGAGGAAAAAGCCTACCGATTCCGTCTAAACCAAACTTGGCATAATGCCCCCATCTCCGAAATCCGTCAAATCCTTAAGATCACCAAAGAATCCGAAGACATTAGTTGCCCCAAGGGAAAAATGCACATGATGTGGAGTAGCATTACAAATTGCAACGCCGCATCTAAGGATGCCAAACTTTCCACCATCACCCACCCCGTTCTTCGCCTAATCATAAGATTCCTTACCACCATCTTTAACTCCGCGGGAGAGTCCGCTAAAGTACCGGAGAACATCCGGTTATGTTTGTGGACTATGCTCCCGGAGGGGGTAGGGGTACCCGATTGGGCAGATTTGTTTTTGAGGGCTTGCATTAAACACCGACAAAAATCTACCAAAGCAAGCATCCATCTTAGGGGGGTGATTACAATCTTGGTGAGGCACTATGAGGGGGACATTGGTGAGGAGCAAGATATAAACATTTGTAAGGGTTTGACGAGATACAACCGATTTGGGCTCGAGGAGGTTCATATGTTTAAAATTAGCCGAGAGCAACCCTTGAAAGGATTTTGGTTGGGAAGTGACGGGCTATGTTTGATGCGGAGACTCGTTCTAGCATCCTCATGGAGCCATGGCAACAACAAATGGCTTCCTACTTTGCTAGCACCAACAACGTCTTAAAGCACATAAGTGGAAGGGTGGATGATTCGTATACTTGGCAACAACAACAAGGAGGTAGGCTAGAGTCATTGGATGATTGGCACAATGTAGTGGAGGAGAGAGAGAGGTTGAGAGCGGAGGCCGAGAGGGCTCAACAAGAGGAATGGAGGAGGATGGTAGCAGGGCAAGAGGATGCCCGCCTTTGGAGAGAGCAACAAGACCAAAGGTGGCAAGAGCAGAATGAAATGTGGACAACCCAAAATGCTTGGAGTGAGCAAGCCACGAGCCACTTCCAAGCTGAAAATGAGCGCCACCACACTTATCTTCAAGACTCATATGAAGATGCGGTGGCACAAGAAGATGTTTATGGCTTGGCTAGCTCACTCTTTGGTATGTCCATCCAACAAAACCCGAGCTACCCCACTCCCTACACCCAAGAGGTCCTTGATGAAGGCCTAGAACAAAGAATAAGGGTTAGAGAAGAAAGGGAGAGGAGGAGAAACCGAGGAGGTGCCTCGCGTTCTTCTTATTTCAACAATTGATGAGGTACCCCGCTTTTTCCCCTACAATGAGGACATTGTATGTTCTAAGTGTGGGGGAGAAGATTGTATATAGCTATTTTGGTTTTGATGCATTGTATTTTGTTTTGTTTTTATTTTGAGGAAAAAGAAAAAAAAATTGAAAAAAAGAAAAGAAAGAAAAATTGAAAATCCCGGCTAGGTGAAAACCCACAAGGGTGGGCACCTAGGCAAAAATTGGGAAGGTGGCCGAGGACGGAATGAAAACCCGAAAGGGCAGTCCGGGCAAAATGAAAAATCGAGTTGCGAGCCACCAATGAGAGGAAAGGAAAAGCTAAGGTGAAAACCCGAAAGGGCACCTTAGGCAAAATGAGGGATTTTCAAGAAAAGAAAAATGAAAAAAATGAAAAATGAAAAAAAAAATTGAGCATAATACTTTCTATGATGAGGATTTTGGAGGCATAAGAAGGGAGTTATAAGGAGGAATTTGGAAGGAGGCTAGTTTAGGACTTCTTTTATTTTTATTTTGAGTCACAAATTTGGTTCCAAATTGGTGGATTTCTCTTGGTGGTTAAGCGGTTGTGCAAATTGTGTAGTTTGGGGCCAACCAAGTAACCATGCTTTACACTAGTGGAGTAATAAAGGGGTGGTATAAGTAGTGGAGTTTCATGGAGTTTGGTGATGAAGGCCATCTCGCTATGCCTTGGGATAAGGCAAAGATGGTCATACTACATTCTTGGGTGCCATAAGAACGGAGGAGTTGAGTTGAAATGAGTCGGAGTTGGTGGTGTGTCGAGTCTTGTTTAGAGGGAGTTATAAGTAGGAAGTGGTAAGGGAAGAGTGTTATAACAACCTTGAGTCATTTTTGTTTTAATAGGTGGTTGTGTTTTGAGGGAGATATAAGAAGGTAGTGGTGAGGGAAGAGAGGTCATTACCTTCACATGCTATGTTTGGACTCGTGTTTATCTTGCTAATCTCGAGTTTTACTCAGGACGAGTAAAAGTCCAAGTGTGGGGGTATTTGACAACATCAAATTGTGTTGTGTCTAGTAGTATTTATTAGGGTCATTTGTTTTACTTTTTACGGGTCATTAGCATTGTTTTATGTTAACCTTAGTTTTTGTAATAATGTTGTTATTTAGTAATTTTAGTCATTTTTTGAGAGTCAAACCCGGAAGTCAACGAAAGTCAAACCCAAAACCCGAGACCCAAAACCCGGAAATTGGAGTGGGCTAGTAATGAATCATCAAGGCAAGAAGATCAAACCCAATGGGTCAATAGAAGTCAAGGCGGGGCCAAAATCCAAGGGTCAACGAAAGTCAAGAAGGAAAAGCAAAGGGAAGACTGACAGTACGAAACGCTGCCAGCGTTAGAGGAAGCTGCCAGCGTCACCACGACGCTGCCACCGTCGTCGGACGCTGCCAGCGTCCAAGTCTCAGCACGATTGTTCTTCATTTCTCCGTCTTGTCTTTTGAAATCCCACCTTTCAAGGCCCCTAGGTTTGCGGACCAAGGGTATATAAGAAGAAAACTGAAGAGAGAGAGAGACAACAACTTGGCATACAACATTGAACAACACATTTTTTCCTTAGAATTCTCTCTAGTTTGTTCTTCATTTTGGCTCTTGTAATTGGTTTGAACTTAAACATGGGTTGTAATATAAGGATTATGGGTAGCTAATCACTTCATTACTTGGTGTAATTTGAACAACTTCACACCTTTGGCATTGTATGACTCTCTAATCCTCTTCTTCCTTATTTAATATAATTTATTTGTGTTAATCTTTCATGTTGAGTGGATGAATGTTTGGTTTGACTAGCTTGACATTTTATTTGCTTAATGAATGCTTGTTCTTGGTAGGAATTGTTGTGTTACTTGGGATAATTGCACTAGAATTTCATGTTTCAAGTTAACTCATCGTTTTACCCAAATTCCCCCATCTATGTTTTCCTACATGTTTTTCCATTGTGAATATCATAGTTTGTAATTAATTCAAGCCTTTATTTTAATTAGTGTCTTAATTAGTAATTAGTACCTTAATTTGTGATTAGAGTAATTAGTTTTGTTAATTGACATTTTGCAAGGGTCTAGATTAGTTTAATTTAGCTAATACCGTCTTCTCTTGGGTTCGACCCTATTCTTACCATTTTACTACCTTATTTGAGATAGTTTATGTTGGTCTAGGAATTATAAATTGTTATTTGATTGTAGCTAATTAGCGGGATTAGCGACACCGTTAAAAAGCCTCGTCAGTGGAGAAATTGAATTGCGTGGAAAGGGTTACACAGACGCTAGTTTCCAAACTGATAGGCATGATTTAAAATCCCAATCCGGCTATGTCTTTATGTTGAATGGAGGAGCTGTTTGCTGGAAGAGTTTTAAGCAAAGCGTTACTGCAGATTCAACAACAGAAGCTGGGTACCTTGCAGCATTAGAGGCTAAAAAGGAAGTTGTGTAGATTCGGCAATTAATGGAAGTTCTAGGAGTAGTCCCCACCGCCGCAGATCCATTCACGACATAATAACAGTGTGGCTATCTTTCAAGCAAAGGAAACCAAGTCTAGTAACAAGTCTAGACATGTACTTAGGGAATACCATGTAATTAGAGATTACGTGGAGAGGAAGAAAATTGATGTATGTAAGGTTGGGACAGACGATAATTTCTTTGATCCTCTAACCAAGCCTCTTTCAAAGGCTAAACATGATGGTCATGTTGCCGCAATAGGATTAAGACGAGTACTAGAATTACTCTAGATTATATGAGATCTAATTGTTGACTATTGTATCAATGTTTACATATATGATAATTGCATTCATTGTTCGAGTTTTATATGAGATTTTGTATATTAGTTCGACTAAATATCAAATTTTTTTGTTTTATCTTAATTGGTTTTATGAAAAGTTGACTACAATTCAAGTGAACAAGATAAACTTAGTACTATTGTCCCTAGTCACTCATATGAGGTGACGTCTCGTAGTGAGTAGATTGTAAGTCGATCGATGGCTAGTTCAGTGCCATGGGGTCATGGAGATGACTGGTCGTTTACATAGGCAGACTGTACGACACTCTGTCGGGCAGTGACCTTTATAGGATCCCTTATCAAATTGTTGAATCCTGATCGTGGCAGGGATTTCTATATTATTCCTATGAGTCGATTCTTTAGACTAACGACCATTTATCTCAGTCGGTGTAGTTTCCGATTGACCTTGGGTTTTGTCCTAGGTCGTGCAGTGATAGGAGGCTGATGGGCATCTTCTTGGGTCATTATGATCTACATTATACAGTGTAAGTTAGGTCAGTAGGAAATGTCCACCCACGTTGGGTATTAACATCTTCGGGCCGCTCAAGGAGTAGTGTTTGGAAATGCGTGGCCACGCGGGGAATAAATCTCTGGTAGATTTTTCGGTCAGACAGTTACACTCCCAGATCGAGAAAACCACTCTATTTATATTTTTCAATCGCAAGTGCGACTTGAAAGACACCTTGCGTTGAATGGGAGGATGTGACACAAAGAGACAAGAGAATCGGTAACACACAACTTGTCGAGAAAAGTGGGAGATATTGTTGGAGAAGGAGTTCTCCGCAATAGTGTGGCTACATGCACATCTTGTATCGGGCAAGTGGGAGATTGTTGGAGTAAGTGTCCTCCACAATAGTGCATTTATATAATAAATCTCATTTTGGAATATTCGTTGGATGACTAGTACATTTATACTCCACGTCAGTTGATTAACGTAAATCAATTAACGATCAGCTGACTAGAGTTAGACGTTATTGTCATATTATGGCGGTGATCAACTGACCCCTTTCGGTCACACCTAAAGGATGAGACCCAACCAGAAAACTAATTATTTGTATACGATACAGTTTAATTAGTCCTTTACATAATATTTGATATATGTTTGGTGACGAGAGTTATTTATTGGAAATTGAGTTAGGAACTCATTCGGGTTAAGTTTATTAGTCAATTATACGATGACTGACTGAATAAATTTTACGTCTTATTTTAATACGATTAACTAAGATTTAATTTAGAAATTAATTGTCAATTCATTAAATTAGTTGAGGATATGCATAAATTTTGTGGTAGAGATAAATAGTTAATTATATTTACAAGGAGTTGTAAATTAAATTAACTGGACATTGTGGGACTCATTATATATTGATATAATGGTAAAATATTACTTTAAAGTTAAATATATATTATTTATTAATTTGAGTCATATAACTGTTATATGATCAAATTAACACTTAATTATACTAGATAATTAAGCATATGATTCTAAGTATTTGTGGGACAAATATCAAAAATCAAAATAGACCACATTACATTAGTGGAGGCCGGATTCTTGTGTAGTGGAAAAATAATGATAATTGTTCTTTTCTGTACTTAAACTACAACATGTGATTATGACATGTATGACACATAAACATAATCACAATAAATCCTACACTCTACCTCCTTGCATGGGATTAAAAATAAGCAAAATATTGGCTCAAATTTGAGCAATATGACCGGCCACAGTGTCTATATAAGGGCACTTTGACTATTCATTTTATTCACTTATTCATTCACTTGTTTTGCTATTTTTCTCCAACCTCTCTCTAAACTCTCACTAAAACTAATATTCTTACTATTATTAGAGTAGTAATAAATCTAATATTAGTTATTATTTGTCACTATATTTTCTAGTTTAAATTTATAGTGATAGTTTGGGTTTAGTCTTGGGTACATGCTCGGAGGAGACTTTCTATATTGAAAGTTCATTCAAGGAGGTTCATGCTATTCTTTTAGATCAGGAACAATAACTAAAGGACTTTCTATTTTTCTCCATCCTATTTTTTTTTTAAATCGTAGTTCTAGGAAAGATGAACAATTTGAAAAAAAATTGTCATTTTCCGAGTTTTTAAACCCGAGTTATGGCCACTCAAAGGTTTTCGAGTAAAAAACTTGGATATTTCGGGCAAAATGTCTCGTTACAAAAATCATATAAAATCGAATACTTAATATTTTTAGACGAAACCAACACCAATGTTTCTTATTTTAAGTCTACTATCTTTCTTGTTTAGACAACAATAGCCAGAAATATGTTTAAGGTGGACTAATAGTCATATTTTTAAAACGTGGTCAGAGAATGAGTCATAAAATGTTTTTAACTGGTTTATAATGATTATAAATTCAAATAAGTTTATTCTAGACTCTAACATGCTCTATACTCAATTAGGTTTACTTTAGTCAAAGGGATTTTCTTCATTAATCTTTTAAGTCACTTTTTAAGACTCAAACATTGGAATATGTAGATTTAGTATGTCCTGAATCACGTTTTAGTGTATGATTTTTTCATTTAAAAATGACAAATGTGAAATAGACGAAATTTAATATACAAGTTATAGACATGAAGAGGTACTAACTATATGTTTTTTTGTAGCCATTACATAAGTTTAGGTTGGGTTTTTAGGTCTGACACATGCAAACTTGGATTTTGGTGTTTTATTGTTTGTTACTCATTCTAGTCTTTGCATGAATGCACAAATTTCGTGTGATTCATTTTAGAAATTTATTTTAGTTTCCTTTAGATGATGAATAAGGTTTTAATACAGAAATAAGAAGGATTTAATCTTACTAAGTGAAGTCTTGGTGCAATGGTAGATCCTCCGACTAAGCTTTCTTCTTTTTTTCTCCTTCTTCTTCTTTCTCTCGGTTTCTCTTTCTTTCTTCCTCTCTCTCTCCCTCTATTTTTTTTAATGTTGAATGAATTCTTATGGGGAGGTTGGATGTGGTTTAATGGAGTGTTAGTGAGATGAGTTGGAAAAATAAAAAGAACATAGGTAAGGAGGAGGGGGTGGCGGCCTGCATGCATGAGAAAAGAGAGTTGTTCTTTTTCTTTATTGGTCCATTGAATGTAGGGTGACTATAAGAACTTAGGTGCAATTATAGCTAGGATTTGTTGGTGTTGAGTCAGGTTTTCGCGACATGGAAAACGATGCACGAGACGGTGTTTTATGAAACTTCAAAATGCAATACGATTTTACTAATTATCGACACAAGGATTATATACATGTTCTTTTCTTATTTTATCATGGGTTGATTAATTTAAGGAATGTATCTTATTATTAGTTTCTATTAATGTTTTACGATAATAATTATTATTAAATTAATAGACTCAAGGTCGATTAAAATTTCCAATTAAGTGATAGTTGTATCGTTACTAATTTTCCTATTTTATCTCTTATTGATTTTAGCCTCTTAAAATACCTTATTATAATTACTTATAAATTTTCCTTTTTATTTTATTGACGTACTTTACGGGTATTACAATTCCTTCCGTCTAATATTTTGTTTTTGAGAATTTGACCTCAAATTTTGAAGCAGTGTACTGCCACCTGGGTAAAAAACAAACCATACTAACCTAAATAATGATAATTGTTATGATCCCACGTAGCACTCCTTCGAACTCCTCCGAGGTAGAAGTTCCCTTTTTGTTGTTATTACCCCGAAACCACATTTTCTTGTGCCTTCCAACCCACCGTCCTCCTTGACATGTGTAAACAAATCAAAGTAATACTTGCTTGAGATAGCAAGACTACCATGAATATCCACCAAACTGAATTCAATAAGATATTGCATTGATAGTTCGCTATGTATAGTCTCTTATTTTTTTGATACATAAAGTGGTGATAGATAGGTTTTGTTAACTTTAAAATTTGAGTTAATATTATCCTTTTCCAAGATTGGTAGCATATTAGGACCGTCGACCATACAAGACGTATTTCGAAATTCTTTGTTATCATTTACCATGTGATTATCAACAAGTCCTCTACAACCTTGTTTTCGTCAAGCTCATCTTTTGCATGAACATAAAAACACACGATCTTTTCTTCTTGTAATCGGACCAAATTGGACATATAAATTACGAACCACCTTTTCTTGGTCATCATTACTCAAGAGCTCCATAATATGCACCTTCTCTTCATCATCTATTTTGGATTTCTTAGGGGCTGGTTCGGGTAGAACAAAGTGCGAAATCCGATGAGTAGTTATTGAACCGTTGGAGCTCATTTCTCAGGACACTTATTAGCTATATGCTCATACCATTAACACTTAAAAACATCTCGTTAACCAAACACCCTTTTGAGGAGCTACTCCTTTCCCTTTGTCGCTTAGATCCTTTTTTTTGTGACTCACTTGGATTCGTGGTAGGATTAGTATTCTCGTAAACAAGACATGATTAGTCAATCCAACCATGGTTTCTATTGATATTCTTGCCTTTGCCGTGTTTCACGAATTTGAGTGCAAGTCGACAGACATTGTCAACGAATAATAGACATGTGTAAGAAATATTTCACAAGCATTAATAATCAGAAATGTATGATACACACGTTTAACTAATTTACTATTTGATGCATATATTAATTATTCTTTTGTTGTTCCGGCGACCCTGTGATAATAATCTTACATGATACTCAGCATTCAAAATAACTGACATAATACATTAATAATCATTAGGAAATCAAAATGACCATTTAATATCAAGCTTGATGTTACTTTTATTGATTTTATTTCAAAGGAAACGTTACATAATTTAACTAAGATATTAGGATAAACCCTTATAATTGCATAAAATTAAATGTGGTCACACCAAGTTAATTTAAAACCTATCTCGAATCCTTAAACAAGAACCAATCATAGTCATAAGATGGTTTTACACAAGTTTCAAATCCTCCTTCAAAGATGTAAAGGGAGCCTCATTTCTATGAAGGAGCCTAGCCTAAGCCTTGACAATAAGGTATAACCTCATATTAGCCATGACAATTAAGTCCTTTGTGTCATTCAAATCATGACCATCCACGCTCCTTTCACCATTGAGGACATCAAACATGAGGTTAATCACCTCTTTCTCCCTTGTATCTTTCTTCATCTTCACCACTTCTTGGTTCGCCTTCACGACGCGTTGCCTAAGATAACTCTCTTGATCAAACATCTTCTTTCCTTGATCTTCTTCAGAGAAACTGTTGAACCTCGAGAGCACCCATCCAGAACGTGTCGAGTTTGGCCACACTTATGGCTTTGCATCATATGGGCTTCATATAATGGCACAAGCATCAACACCGCAAAGGGTTGTAAGCTCTTCTATTTTCTTCAACAAACCCTTCTTTCTTTTCTTAAAGGTTGCCTTCCTTGCTGAATCGTTGGATATGAACTCAAGCTTTACCCTACTCCTTGTCATGATGTTAGTTTTTAGGTGTTTTGGTATTGTGTTTTTGGGATGTGGGGAAGTGTGCAGGGGAAAGGTGTATTTACAATGGCTGTGTGTTGTGGTTAGATAGGTCGGATATGCGCGAAAGTGGTAATCTAGCCCCATTACTATGGCTAATTGTGAGATTAAACCCCTTAAGTTTAGATTGTAGTGATTAGGTCCCTTTAGTTCTACAAAAAGTGAAATTAAGCCCTTATCAAAATCTCACGAGAAATTCATTTTCTCATGCCACAAAAATTCAAATAGTTTACGTTTTATTCAAAGAAAGAAATATCAGATTTTTTTTTTAAATATAAAAAACAATATAAATTCTGAAGAAAAAAAAATTAAATCTTGTCTTCTTTTATGTTTTTTAAGAAAAGTGTTATTTTATTACGACATAAAACTATTAACTAAGAAAAACATTAGTTAGTTTAAATTAGGCACATACGGAGTATATTTTTAGAGTTTCTCGTCTTTTGAAAAAAAAAATTATATATATATATTTGCTAACTTTGTAATGAATTGTAAACAAATCTATTTAAATATTCAGCTTTTTTATAAAGCATGGATAGTTTGATTTTTATAAAATAATTTTAAAGTTTTTTTTATTAATGCTAATTCATTTTAAATTTAATTTCATTCTTTAACTTTTTTATTCTAATTGTATGTTTTGTAAAATGTATAATCAATTTATTGTTTGTAATATGATATATTGAATTTCTCATGAGATTTTAAGTAAGGGGTTTAATTTCACTTTTTGTAGAACTAATGGGGCTTAATCACTACAATCTAAACTTAAGGGGTTTAATCTCACAATTAGCCAAAGTAAGGGGGCTTAATTACCACTTTCGCGGTCAGATACGTATACAAATAATTTTATGGTTAAAGATTGTAAGAAATAGTAGTGTATTCTCTTTAATTCTCGTATACACTTTCTCCTTATAATTTTGAGACGGTCACTTTAATTTTAGAATACTCGTATTTTTTATTAATCAATATAAATTATAATAATATACGAGTATAACTATTTTCTAAAGAATTTTATAGTAATAATATATGTTTTTTATACAAAATATTTTAATAACTACGTTTAATGGTCACATAAAAAACCAAAACGAAGCTTTTTTTTCTTTAGCGCTTTGAAGATTTCGCACACAGAAACGTAAAAATGCTGAGTTTGGTGAAACTGGGAAAAATAAGAAAAATGTAGTAAAATAAAAAAACTGAAGGAACTAATACGCAAATAGCAAAGGGCAAATACTCCGTCCTTTACTGGCTATAAGACCAATAAAGTTTCTCTCCATTTATTCTCACAAATCCATTTAATAATATATCACCTTTTACACTCTTTTAACCTTTATTTCTATACTTAAATCTTGAACGGTTCGATACAGGCCGAATGCAATCTAGACCGTTAAAAGGAAATATGAAGATATAGGGTGTTCTTTATATTAATGGCGATTAGAAATTTTACAAAGTTATATTAATAAAAATTAGAAATATTAACGATTAGAAATACCACACATTGTCAAAGCCTTCATAGCTTTCAATTTCTACTCGTTGAGCAAGATTCGGATTGAGGTTGTGAATGAATTGTGGTGTCCTCAACTCCTCTTTCTCTTCTAGATCACAAACAATACTAAATTTCTCAAATTCCTTTAATTAGATAATCCGACACACTCTAGGTTTCTTGCGTTAAAGATGTTAGCTTTAGGTAATTGTCTTGCTCGTACTCCCTAGGAAGGAATCTCTTCATGACTTCAGCTTCTCGCTAGTATCGGTTTAAGGTTTTCTATCCTTCTTTCGTTGCTTTTTCAGATTCTCATACCCCAAAGACGCATACTTCAATAATATTAAGGTAGAAACCTTAAATGGTTTGTGTTCATCATAGTCTGTGTATTCAAGTATCCTCTATTCTTGACGAATCGAATTTAGAAACTTTAAGCATCTAGATACCCATTGAACTCGGTTATTTCGAGTTTACGGCCCCTATTATCGTCGTTTCTGTTCTTCTTATTGCCTCTTGGACGATCATCTTCTTCGCATTGGCTCTCGGTACTGGACGCAACTTCGTCTTTCTTCTTCTGCTTCCTAGCCAAGACCATGGCTAATTTCTTCACTATTAGTTTCATATACCTACACTTAAGACATTTCTTAAGTAATACTAATTAACTCTTTAATTGAATTCCAAGATATAGTGCATGCAAACTATGTAAACCAAAATAGAGAAAGGGAAATGTTTCTTATATTGTGGTTTAGACGTGTATGGGCACAAGTGAAAGACACCTTCTTACAACTCGTTCTTAAGCTAGATGATTTAGGATGAATTTCCCAAAGGTCCGAGTATATGAACTATCACCTAGACTTACCCTTAATCACTTAACTATTGATATACTAAAACAATAGTCAAGTCCCCTTAAACCGAGTATGACACTCGAAATTACTACCTTAGTAATATGGTGTTTAAGCTAGAACAACAAGTTCTATGAAACTTCTAAAGTTTCTAAGTATCTTGTAATTTCTAGTGAGATTTATTTTATTATCTATGAGATCAAGTGAGTAAGACAAGAGGAAAACATCCTCTTTATTCACTCACCAAAACCGGCCAAGCATGCCAAAAGAGGTGATAGGGTGCATTATCAAAACAATAGGGTGGCTATAGGTGTTTAAACTACTAATCATGATGCTTAATCTTGATTAGAACAAAATTAAAGCCTAACCCTACCCTACTTAAAGAACAACCGGTTTTATATGTAAAATGGAGTCCATTTTATATTTGTGATTTTGTCATTTGTCACACATGTGACATGTGACATGATCTTATATTATAAATGTGCATTTAACTAATTTAAATAAAATTTCATAACAAATAAATTAAACTTAACATTTTAAGCAATAATTGATAATCACACATATATATAATGGGTCATCTCATATTTGGTTGACATAATCTACAACTAATTGTAATTATGATCAACCAATTATGCTTATCTCAAATGTTTCATAAACATTAAGCATTCTTACTAATATAACGATTATATTATGAAATTGAATCTTATTTAATCATATTACAATAAGACATGGTTCTCACTTATAATATAAACTTGTTTAGTTCAAGGAATTAATTAATTTGTATCCATATACAATTAATTACATGATTAGGGATTCTTCTTTTCGGTGTGACTTTAAAAGATCAACTGATCACCACCGTCATACGACAGTAATGTAAAACTCTAGTAAGCCATACCGATTAGTGTAGATCAGTTGACTATAATATTAATCATCCCTTTGTATTATTTTTAATGAGATTTAATTAAGTGATCGCACTATTGTTGAGGACACTTACTCCAACAATCTCCCACATGTTTGCAACAAGTGTGCGTCACCAATTCTGTTGTCGTATTTTAAATCTCCCACACAATGCAAGGTGTCTTGAAGGTCGTACTTTCATGTGATCATATCTAGAGTGGTTTCCTCGATCTGGGGAGTAACTGTCTGACCGGAATTATCTACCGTAGATACCTTCCGAGCTTGGCCACGCATTTCCAGCTTACTACTACTCGAGTGGCCTTGAGATATTTGTTAACCCGGACAAGGGGCTGGACAATTCCTATCGAAATATTCCCTTCGTACACTCACAGTTCTTCATGACCCAATAATTGCCCATTTACCCCTTTTTACAAAATGGCTTGGGGCAAAAATCAAAGTCAATCAGAAACTATGTCGACTTGGGCGAATAGTCTCTAGTCTAAAGAATTGACTCAAAAAGAATACTATAGTAGCTCTCGCCGCGACCAGGCTCTATGAATTGCCAGAACTCTATAAGCGGTCACTGCCCGACAGAGTGTCCCGTACAGTCTGCCTATGTGATCGATTGGTCATCTCTTATGACCCTATCACACTTGAACTTGCCATCAATTGTATCACACTCCAAGCGCTTTGAGACGTCACCTCATGTAAGCAACTAGGGGCCAAGGGTATATTAATCCAGTTCACTTTAATACGGTTCAAAGTTGTCACTACAACCTATTTGGATATAACAAAGCACAAAAATGTGTTTTAGAAATTCAAACAATAAATGTGATTATCATATATGAACAATCAACACAATGTTATTGCTTCATATCTTATAATCTCAAGTGTACAAGTTTCATGACACTTCATGTCCATCTTTTCTAAATACAATAAAAGCTTGGATAGTGGATATAACATGTATCCATTTATTCCAACATTATGAATTGCCTTTTCTTTCAATTCATCGTTTTTTCCAATAACATGAATTTATCTAAGTAAATCACTAGATCTCTATCTAGTGTTGGGCTCTCTAGCTTGAAAGATGCTCCCGCTTGTTATCACAATAACTAAGTGATAGGTATGTTGGTGAAAGGGTCTACTATTAGACCCTTATGAGCCACCTTTTCCTCATCACCATGTACTAATACTCTATTTGTAGAATCTTCAATGATTGACACTTCAATCATGCCTTTTATCTATCCGCTTTTAGTATAACAAAAGTTAGCCTAGGATTCTGTCAGATTCTTATAGGTTATCATAGCCAAACACCATAATGAACTCATAGTCCTCCTCGAGAAACTCATGAATATTCTTGAATCTATCCAAGGACTCTCATATGGATTAATTTGTTATTGACTGGTCATGCTCCAAGCAGACAACTCATCAAGGTATGTGCATATCCTGGCATGTACAATTGGCCTAATGGCGGAAACATTAGCAGTTATCTGTATCCTTTTTCATCTATCACTATCGATTTTGGATACCTAATCCAAGTCTTTCATCTAGAAATGATTTCTCAAACACTCCTCCATGGAAGGCAATGTCAGTAAATCATTCCCTAATGATTGATATGTCTCCTACATATAAGACATGGAAGACAATGTCCTCCCACTAATCTTCATGTCCACACATGATGATTATAACTTCCACTAACATTCATGACCACACATGATAAATCTAGCTCCCACTTAATTTCATGCATAAACATGGCTATGCGACAATTCGAGGAAACCATTCTTTCTTGTTATGCAATGATTATTACAACCTCTTAAGTGCTTTCTTAGGATCAGACATTGATCTCCTAAGTTTTGTAGGATAACTTGTCCACTTCTAAATTCCCATTTAGAAAGGTAACTTTAAACAACTCTTTGTCACTTTGTGATACATATACTTTCAACGAGGTGTAGATGCAATAATCTTGGATCTCAAAGATGGTTATCTATTAAGTTATATATATATATATATATATATATATATCTATATATATATATATATATTACTTTACAATAAAGTTTTATTCACCTTGGGTATGTCCAAACTTCCCCAAGTAATCGTATTGAATCCATCTTGTATCGTATGACTCTCTTGTAACAAATTTGAATTGGAAATAGTAACTGCCAATCTATACATCATAGTCTTATTACTTTCAAAAAGTAGATATTTTTGCTATAAGCTTCGAACCTTGGATGACTTAAGAACATTTTCTCTTGTCTCTTTTGTTTGTGGTATATTTTCTCCCACTCTATCCTTTTGAAAATGCGTTTATTTTCACCAAGGATAGCACCATGAGCCAGAAATAGTTCTGTTTCTCTAGGTTTAAATAAGGAAAGTTCTTCAAAGGATAACTTCATGAGCTTTATCCCTTAGTCACAAACAACTTTGTTCTCCAGGTATGAATGGGGTAGGATGCTTGTATTAACTTTGAGTGATCTATAGTAGACTTATTTGCTTAGACTTTAGTATCTTCTCTATAGACTCACTATATTTAACCTTAATACTTGGACTCTTATCCATGTCTTGAACAAATTTAGGGTTCTTAACCCTTTCATAAGTCGCATGGAGTCATATTAGCGTTTTAAAGATCTTATCTTGGGGCTTTATACGAATTGTAAATCTCCTAGTGTGAGTTCGTTAACTCATTTTAACATGTGTAATTGATCGTTCTTATATTAAATAAGTTGTGATGTTTAGTCACAATCCAAAGTGAGAATCTCATTCTTAACTTTGGTTTTCTCATAATGATCCAATCATTATATGTTTCATAGGATCAATTAGTCATTATACTTTATGTTGTATGATACTAACATTGCATGATAAAAGGTTTAAGAACATCGAAATAAATTCCATAAGTAAAGTGACTTGGGTTGAAAACCAAGTCACCTTTTAAATACAACCATTGTTCAAAAGTAGGAATTCAAAATACTTTCCATGTCAAAACATGAAAATGAAATAGTTTAACAAACCAAAAATTAAAATGCAATAATTAAATAGAAGACAAATAGCAAAACATCGCCAAGCCATCAAAGGTCTCCTCTATGTGGTGCCTACCCAAGCTTCCTTGTACATCCTTCTAGGCTTGTTTTGCCTTGTCCTTATTCTCATGCCCTAAATGTAATCAAAAAGGGTGGTGAGCATCACAACTTGTATCAAAATACCAAAGTTGAGATGAATATCAATAACATAAACTTTGGGAATAACTATTACGAACTAGAACAACCCGTCCAATTTGATTTCTCCCAACTACTTGGAGCAATTACGCTTCCAATGGCCCGTGCCATTACAATAATGGCACTTGTCTTCAGATGCGGCTCCCTTTTTGCCTTTGGAAGAGCTATTCATAATAGCTTTTCCTTTGCCTTGGTAGGACTGAGTGGGCTTGCTTCCCTTGCTTCCATTGTTTCCACTTTTCTTGAACTTCACCTTGCTCTTGAAATTGATGTTCAAAACATCCTTACTTGAGCTAGCTTGAACGCCCTTGTCACGTTCGTCTTGCACAAGCATCTTGTGCAATTCATGAATTGTGACGGTGGCATTTTGCATGTTGAAGTTCACCCTAAAGTTGACAAACCCATTGATCCGACTTAGGGAGTGAAGTATGCGGTCAATGATAAGTGGCTCGGGAATCGTTATTCCTTGCTCTTTGAGCACCTCAACGTACTCAATAATTTTGAGCACATGAGGGCTAACATTTTGGCCCTCCTTCATATTGATGTCGAAGAATTGGGAGGCGTCTTCGTATTGCACAATTCTTGGTGCTCATGAAAACATGGTCACGAGCTTAGAATTGATTTCATAAGCGGTTTTCATTTTCATGGAATTACGTTGAAGCTCGCCATCCATGGATAAGATCAGGACATTCTTGATCGCCACCGACTCTTTATGGTAGGTCTCATAGGCCTCCCTAGTGGCGTTGGATGACCGCGCATTTGGAGCGCTAGGTGATGCCTCGGCTAGGTAACTAAGTTTACCGTCACCTTCGGCAGCAAAGCATTGTTGCCCATTCCAATCCGAGAAGTTAGAACCATTCTTTTCAAGTTTATAACGATCCATAAAGGATCTTAGCCAAGATACGGTGGTGAGAGGTGGTGCGGGAGGTCGAACCTCGTTATTCTCATACAACATTGCGAATTAAATAAGTTTGACTACAAAATAGAAAATGAAAGAAACAACAACATTTATCGTTTTAAAATACTTGTAAACATTTTAAACAAGTTTAGCATTAATATATTGACCTCTACCCAATTACATAAATGATTTCAAGACCCAAATCCTATATTAACTCGGGTTTATGTGAGCCAAGGACTCCACGACCTTTATTAATATTACTTGGTGGGTTAACTCTTTAACCGATTCTACCATTAAAATTCTTCGTCAATGAAATACTTTATTGTCATCTTTAGCCCGGAACAAATGGGCCACGGACCCTCATTTTTCCGTTGAGTTCAACCAAATTTCGATGCAATAACAATTTATTGCCCCACTTACCCAACGTAACAATTTTAGCACCTCGGTGAGCCGACCCTACTTCCTTATGAGGTTGGGATTAATGGGTTCTACTATTTGTTAAGGCTAAATCTCAATTAAAAAATAGAGGTCAAGTTAATTTATTATCTATCTTCTTTATGTGAACAAAATTGGTGATCTATCGATAATTATAATTGACGCGGTCGATTAACTCGATAAAATGCACGTGTGCTTTATATGGCGATTTGACATGCATGTGAGATATAAATAAAAATGCAAGCAATAAAATAAAGTCCTAGTATGACCTTCCTATAAATAGAAAATCAAATAATCTATTTATAAAATCAGAAACCAACTCCATTGGTCCCTTGAACTTCGTATGCACGCCTCCCAAGGACACTGTCTTTTTCGGAAGACCTTTCCGAAAGGCTCTGTCTTTAAGAAACTCCGGGATTACAAATAATTACAAAATTTATAATAGAATTACAAGACTTTCCTATTATACATATGTATAAAATTAAATATTACAATAAAAGGGATACGAGATCACATAAAATTACAACCGAATCAATATTCCCTTACCTTACGGATAATATCGATTAAAACTAAGGCCATACTAAGACATATTACATAATTCAAAATTACATAAATCCAAAAATGACATTCATTCTTTCAAAATGCAGCATAAATATATGTAAACTCATGCAATATTAATGTGCCAAATCGCCCTAATAAAACTTATATCGTATATAAGCCCGGTTTTATGGAAATGCGTGATAATAATCAATTAAAATCACAAAATAATACTTAAATCAAATTTAAGTCCACGTATATCATCCTAAACTCTTTAGGACTCAAAAATTAGTCTCCACTAATTACTTGGCAATAATTCAACTCGGTTTTCCATTATTGCTCAGTTTTGACCCTTATTAACATAACTTTTATGTAATAATTCCAAATTAAATTACAATAATTCATAAATTAAAAATTAAAATTTTGTACATTCTGGAACATTTCGAGAAACATCATCATGAAAAATTTGGGCCAAAATTGTTCGAATTGTTTTAGAGAAAAATATAGTTGCCTTTAATTGAATTTATCCAATAAAATATTAAAGTCACACGAAAATCTAATTAATTTTCCACTAATATATCTGATATGTAAAATATTTATGCAACTTTTGATAATTTTCTCATGCCATAAAATTTGTTTTAGCTATTTATGCTAAATTAATCACTATTTATGCCTTTTAAACCATTACAAATCATAAATCATGCAAAATAAATCATATTTATCTCAAATTTTACATACAGTAGGTAAATTTTGCATGTGATATGATACTAAAATTTCATGGTCAGATTCGAAGTTTAACTGTTTTTAGTCATAAAAAGTTCATTTTACAAATTAAAATGTGTTTATTTAACCAAGAATCATTAAGCAAAGCAATAATCTTTCATAAATCATCAAAATGACCTATACTCATTATAGGACCAGGAGGTACAACATGCTAAAAAATTTCGTGCCTTATCAGAATAAAATACAAATTTTGTAGTTTTATTTTGTTACTTTAACTCGTAAAAACTTTATAAAACCGATTGCATGCAACATCCTTATGCTCTGATACCAATCGTCATTTTTTTTATTCTTATTGCCTCTTGGACGATCATCTTCTTCGGATTCGCTCTCGGTACTGGACGCAACTTCGTCTTGTTTCTTCTGCTTCCTAGCCAAGACCGTGGCTATGTTCTTCACAACGTAAGAGATCAGACACATCTATGCCCTAATCGCATACGTATCGTCCTTCCATGGCTTCTCCAAAGATACTCTAGTTTCGGGATTGTCTCCCATAATTGCAAACTTCCCAAGATCGATTTGTTAAGAAACAAATTAAAGGCCAAAGCTCTGATACCAAATTGAAGTAGAACTAGATCGAATTCAAACGATAGTATGAAGTGTTAACTTAGCAGCGGAATTTTTTGTATTGTTGTGACACCCCGTGATAATACAGTTAAGTAAACATATCAATTGCAGCGAAAAATACGAGATTTTATAAACTTTAAAAATAAAACCGAAATTATCATTAAATCATGAAGCCAGAACTTAGTTTAATAAATGTCTTATACAAAATGTAACCTAATTAAATGCAAGGGATCTCGATACCTTGATAAATACACAAATAGTATAATAAAAACTACTATAAAGTACAACGATAAGAGTTATTTGTTGTAAACACAACGCTCGCTAGCTCACTCATCAAATCCGCATGCAAATACCAACTAGCAACTTGTTCATTCATTAAAAATGCATGCCACAGTGAGTAAGGGGTAACTCAGGGTTCACCCAGTCATATTGTATGAAACCTCACATAAACAAGTACGATACAAACATGTTCCAACATGAGCAATTCAATAACATTTCAAAACAGATGAGTAAGATAGAATTAACAACATCGTGACAACACCAAATATTGTCGTGTCTAGTAATAATTTTTAGAGTCTTTCGTTTTACTTTTTACGGGTCATTAGCTTTGTTTTATGTTAATTCTAGTTTTTGTAATAATGTTAGTATTTAGTATTTTAAGTCAATTTTGAGAGTCAAAACCCAAAAGTCAATAAAAGTCAAATCCGAAACCCGAGACCCAAAAACCCGGAAATTGGAGTGGGCTAGCAATGAATCACCAAGGCATGAAGACCAAACCCAATGGGTCAATGGAAGTCAAGGCGGGGCCAAAAGTCCATGGGTCAACGAAAGTCAAGAAGGAAAGCAAGGGAAAAACGGGCAGTGCTCGACGCAGCCTGCGTCATCACGACGCAGCCTGCGTCAGCACGACGCAGCCTGCGTCGTAGGACGCAGCCTGCGTCCTTTCTCAGCAAGGATTTCTTCATTTCTCCGTCTTGTCTTTTGGAAGCCCACCTTTCAAGGCCCCTAGGTTTGCGGACCAAGGGTATATAAGAAGAAAACTGAAGAGAGAGAAGGGAGCCAAGCATACAACATTGAAACATCATATTTTCCTTAGAAATTCTCTACTTTGTTCTTCAACTTTGGCTCTTGTAATTTGGTTTTATTTTAGAAATGGGTTGTAATATGAAGACTATGGGTAGCTAATCTTTTCTTTGCTTAGTGTAATTTGAACAAGTTCTTCCCTTTTAGCATTGTAAGACCTTTTTAATCCTTTCTCCTCTATTTAATTCCATTTTCTTATGTTTGAATTCCATTGTTGAATGAGTTGTTGTTGAGATTAACCATCCTAGCAATTGTTTGTTTGATTAATTGCTTTGTCTTGATGAATTTGGTTAATTTGTCTTGGTATTTGTTGAAGCAACCTTGGAAGATTGTAACTTTGGTTTAAAAGTTGGAATCTTTTGAGTGGAATTTGGGTTATTGTGTTTTTAGAACATGGTTTAATGTTTTATTACATGATTCTAACATGTTTCTATGGTTTTGTGCTTAAAGCTTGCATCTTTATTTATGCTTATGTTTTAATAAGTATTGGTTGAGTTGTATTGGGTCACTTATGGGTGGTTTAATTCATGGTGGCTAATTCTTAGAAACTTGTAATAGATAATTAGAGAAAGAAAGGAAAGGAGGGGTCTTTACTTTGTTAATTGTGGGGAACTTGGGATAATTGCACTAAGTTATTTCTCCATACTTGAATCTTTGAGTATTTAGTTGTTGTTGGTAAATTTTAGACTTGATAATCAATTCTCATTAAAAACTTTCTCCCTATATGTTATCTACATGTTTTCCATTGTGAATATCATAGTTTGTAATTAAGTTAAGCCTTTGTTTTAATTAGTGTCCTAATTAGTAATTAGTGTTTTGATTTGTGATTAGAGTCATTAGTTTTGTTAATTGATATTTTGCAAGAGTCTAGATTAGATTATTTTAGTTAATACCGCTTTCCCTTGGGTTCGATCCTTTTCTTACCCTTACTACCCTTTTTATTTAGGTTGGTTTGAGTCTAGATTTGGTTTTATAAATTGTTATTTGGCCTAGCTAATTTGCGGAATTAACGGCACCGTGTTTTAGAGCCGTCAAATTTGGCGCCGTTGCCGGGGAAGGCAATATAGCTAAGTATCAAATTGAAACTCTTGTTAGTGTCATACTTTGTTTAGATTGTTTTTTCAAATATTTCTTTTTGTATTGTTTGTAGGTTACTTGGTGTTGAAGTTACTAATTGTGTTGGGGAGTTGTTTTTAAAAGTTTATGCCTAGGTCACAAGAAGGACTTGGTGACCAAGACATTGATCCCTCCTCAAGTAGCATTTCCAATTGGTTGTTTTCGAGTCCCCTCTATAGGAGACCCTTTAAGAGGGAGCCTAGTGAAGAGGAGTTGGGGAACAATATTTTTCAAGAACAACAAGAGCAAGTGTTTGAGTCGCCTCCTAGGAGACCACCCCCCTTGAACATCATCTACCCACCCGAAATGGAAGATAATAGAACGATTGGTGAGATCCGGGCAAGAAACTACGAAGAGCAACCGCTATGTATCGCATACCCTCCCATGGGGATGTAAACTTCGAGCGAAAGGGGTTCTTTGTCCATAACTTGCCTAGATTCCACGGAATGGTGGGAATCGACCCAAATAGGCACTTGGCCGAATTCCACATGATTTGCCAAGGGGCCATCCCCCAAGGAGTGACCGAAGACCAATTTAAGCTTAGGGCATTTCCGTTCTCTTTACAAGATGCCGCTAAGGAATGGTTATTTTGTCTTCCGGCCCATTCTGTCACCACTTGGGTGGGTTTGAAGAATAAATTTCTTGAGAAATACTACCCGGATTCTAGGCACAACCACTCAAAGAAGCTCATCACTACCATTGAGCAAGACATAGGGGAAACTCTCTATGACTATTGGGAGCGCTTTAAAAGCCTCGTGGCAAGGTGCCCTTATCATGGGATGTCGGGGGACGATCTATTGACGGCCTTCAATGAAGGGTTGTGCCAAAACGACTAACGGATGATCATTGCCGCCACCGGAGGTGGCATTGATACACTTTGTAACAACCCGAAAAGTACCCAATTTTTCTAGTAAAAATATTTAATAACACTTTTCAGTAGAACTTAAGTTTTTAAAATAGAAATTTTTGTTCCGAGTCTTATTTTGAAATTCCGCGTTCGTATTTGGAATTTCTGAGAGATTTCATGAAAAGACCGTTTTTAGTCATCTTTGACTTTTCTTGACTTTTAAGTCGTCTTTGACTTTTCCTTGACTTTTTAAAGTCGTCATTGACTTTTTCTTGACTTTTAATTCGTCCTAAACTTTTCTTGACTTTTAAGTCATCTTCGACTTTTCTCGACTTTTCAGTCAACTTTGACTTCCGTTGACTTTTCCCGACTCGTCTCATAAGTATGAAGACCGAAATTTTATTTAAAAAAATAATATTTTTGATTTATTTTTATTTAGATTTATTAAGATTTATCATAATTTAATATAATTATTTTGAATTTATTCGTAATTTAAAGAATAACTTTTACGGTTTTAACCGAACGTCATTTAACTATTCCCGACTCATCGCAAATCCCGTAACAAATTCAAAACTCGACTTTGGCATGAGTCACACGCGCGTGTCATCGTTTTCCACTCACCATTAGATATTCTAATTGTTTTGATTAAACAAATCA
The DNA here is from genome assembly GCA_022085475.1 of Heliosperma pusillum. Classification (NCBI taxonomy): domain Eukaryota; kingdom Viridiplantae; phylum Streptophyta; class Magnoliopsida; order Caryophyllales; family Caryophyllaceae; genus Heliosperma; species Heliosperma pusillum. Next base: position 34,319 of record JAIUZE010000714.1, read on the forward strand.
TAATATCTAGATATTTATTTACTTTATCGATCCGTCAACGAAGATTTCGCAAATCGCTCAAAAACAGACCAATTCCTCACCATACCACACGGCTCCTTTAGTCCTCTAATAGGGCTTGATATTTTTCATTTCTTTGGATTATAATATCATAATATCTAGATATTTGATGTAATTAACTTTATCGTTAATTATATTTAATCGATTACCGTAAAATAATTATTAATCGCAAGTCAATTACGTAACAACAATTTCAAAACCCGACATCCCTTTTTGCCTATAATTACACGGCACACACACCACTCCACTCACTAACAACTTTTCATTTTTTCATCAAATCAAATTAAGATCTAAATATCACTTTATTTATCGTTCTTCATTTGTTTTTCGTGTTCTTCAATTGTTCTTCATCGTTCTTGAGCAAAACCTTCATAAAATCTTCGTTTCTTAATTAAATCCGTCCTAACTTATATTTCTAGACTCCCCTCTTCGCTCCTCATCTTCACGTACGGTTTTATTTCAATTCCGACAAAATCGTTTTCAACACTTTAATTATGGAAAATCATATTTTTGTTCTAATAATGTTTTCCTTGTTTTTTCTTATAGGGGAAGATTTTGAAGACGAGTTTGGAGACTCGTATATTTTGGGTGAAGATTAGTAGGAGGATTTCTTATTATTATACTTCTTATTATTTTGGTGCTAATTGTTTTGGCTAGCTAAGGTAACAATTCCGTTTTACTCGACGAATTAATGTCACATAGCTTTTGTTTTTGGTTCATAGTCTTTAGTTATGGTTCATGTTATGGTTATGTATGATTTTAGTTAGTAACTTAGCTTTAGTTTTGTTTCTTTTGATTTTGGTTCATCTTTATTTTTGGTTCATATTTTTATGATTTATGGATTTTTAGTTAGTAATATGCTAAGGAGTGTTATTATTATGTTTTATGAATTTTTATGATTTTTCCATAAGTAATGATTTTTATGTTGTGTTGGAAATTTTAACAAGTTTGGTGTTCTTGGTAAATTTTGATGATTTTCCATAAGTTATGATTTTTATGATTTTATATGAAGTTATAATATATTTAGTGTTCTTGGTAAATTTTTATGATTTTCCATAAAGTTATGATTTTTATGTTGTGTTGGAAATTTTAACAAGTTTAGTGTTCTTGGTAAATTTTGATGATTTTCCATAAGTTATGATTTTTATGATTTTATATGAAGTTATAATATATTTAGTGTTCTTGGTAAATTTTTATGATTTCCATAAAGTTATGATTTTTATGTTGTTTAGGAAATTTTAACAAGTTTTGTGTTCTTGAGGAATTTTGAGGATTTTAATAAGTTTTGATTTTTATGTTGTCTTATTGTTCTTGATGATTTTTATGTTGTTAGGAATTTTTATGTTGTTTTAGTGTTCTCGATGAAATTGGATGATTATTCATAATAATGATTTTTTGTATGATGGTTGTTAAAATGGGTATTTGATAATTTAAAACATGTTAGAATAAATTTGTTGTTGTTTGTTGGGTGAACCGTGGAGAGAGCAAGAACCGGACCAACCAGACCGGTCCAGGCCGGTTCAGACCCGGTCTGGGTTGGTCCATGGTGGGTCCGGGTTTTGGTCTTTGGGTTGTGTCGATGTTTGATTGATTGGTTGTTGTTTTGACGGGTTTTAAATATGTTAAAGCATGCGGGAAATATTGGAAAAACGGTTTTTAGAAATTTTAGGCAAAACAGCCCATTGAGCCCAAATCAGGCCGTGAGGCCCAAATCAGGCCCATGTGGGTCCGGCCCAACTCAGCCCGTGGGTCCCACTTTGGGACTTGTGACGGTTTTTGAGTTATAGTCATTTTTATCGCGTTTTGTAATAATTAGCAAGCGAGAAATATTAATAAGTAAAATATTTAATTAAAAAGGTTTTTCATTAAATTATTATTTCTCACATGTTAGAAATTATAAGACGAGACCGTAGTTTACTTTAATCCTTTTAGTCAAACGGTGTTTTGGGTATTATATAATCTAATTCACATGGTAGAAGTTTTATTAAAATAACATGTAATGAATATGTTGATTTTATGTCTATGTGATAAAGACTCTGTTTCTAGCCGGTTTGATCCAACGGGTTTGGTCAAACTAAGATCTAGTCAGCCCCGATTTGACTGATGACCCGTCGCGGGACTCGGGTCGGGGATTTGTCTTCAAGTAAAGTTTTATTTACTTATTGAATTAGCCTTAGTAGATATGAGGCGATATGATATATGAACATGATTTATTTGCAATTAGTCACATGATAGGATGTTTTCCCGTGCCTTCTTGATTTTATGGTTGGTGTCGTGTTGACTAAGTACCCATAGAGAATTATGGATATATGGCGTCTTGACCATTCTACTTCTAAATGAGTAGCTTGGACCATGACATTGATAGGCTCGTACTATCTTTAACGAGCATATGGAGTTCACAGCTTGATAGCTTTTGTGTCCCGGCTTGGTGGGTTTATATCCAAGTCGGGGCATTGCATCCTAAGAGTTCCGCTTTGGGAAGGGAGCCAGCTTAAGTACTAGCCATCTCTGCTTAGGGGGTCGCCTAGTAGAGTTTCTCATGTACGGTTATGTCATGGGACGGGGAAGGGAATAGCTGTTGTCGCTAGGTCTGATCAGTCTAGGACTAGGATGTTTTCCTACCTTGTGGTATAGCCTCGAGTTACAATCGACTATGGGCCGTGCTAGGAACTTATGCCTGTTTATAGAAGTATTGGTCTTTCATGTTTGTATGATTCTATGATTTCTAGAAGGTGAGATGCAAGCCGGCTAGGATTGATAGAGTTTGGATTACCGATTGTTAACTGATTCCCATGATTACGTGTTGATTAGGGTTTGAGTGTATCACGGCCATGTTTCTGAGAGGAACCTCTGAGCTAGCATACCAGCTTCCCTACCTCGAGTTATAGTTTATTATCGGATTCACATGATAGCTTTCATATGCTAGGTTATATGTTAGTTATTGTTTCATAACATGAAAAGCATATCATATATGTTAAGTTTTGTATTTTCCATATACATTGCTTTTATGTTATTCATGTTTTATTAAACTCGACATTTCGTGGCTGGGAGAACTCGGAGTTACTCCCCACTGACTGTGGCTTCCGTGTTTATATTTAATGCGGTCGAACAGGTGGTGATGCATACATTGGGTACATTGACGAGCTAGCGAGCGAAGTATTACCTTTGACCTATATTCGGTTCTTAGATTGTATATTATTATACACTCTTTCATTTCCGTATTTATACGGGAGATATGTCTCCCGTCTTGTATATTTCTTTTGTAGAATATTTTTCCGTATTGTAATGACCCTTTTTATTTATGACACCTTCTTTATGTATTTAAATAATCTTTTTTCTTTCCGCAAATTTGAGGGTGTCACATTTATGCTAGCTAACGGAGTTGTATCGTGGAGGAGTACGAAGCAGACATTAACAGCCACTTCTACTATGGAGGCCGAGTTCGTTTCTTGTTTTGAGGCTACCTCACATGGTGTATGGCTGAAAGGTTTCATATCTGGACTCAGAGTTATTGACTCTATTAGCCGGCCGATCCGAATGTATTGTGATAATTTAGCTGCAATATTTATGACTAAGAATAATAGGAGTGGAAGTCAAAGTAAACACAACGACATCAAATATTTAGCCATAAAAGAACGTGTTCAAGAAAGAAAGTGATCATACAACACATCATTAGCACTGAATTGATGATTGTCGATCCCTTGACTAAAGGCATGCCACCTAAAGACTTCAAGGGTCATGTAGTGAATATGGGACTTGGTTCCACAATGTGATATATTCATTTATGTTGTTTTAACTTTTCATTCAGCTGGATATTTACTCATTTGAAATTATGTACATACGTACGCACTTTAATTTTTATTTTATTTTATTGAGAGATATCATTATGTTTTGACCTTGAGTAAACATATGGTTTATTTATTAAGTTAATTGTGAGTGGTGAGAGGCTAACTATATCGTAATACATGGAAGATTAAATCTCATCCTAGAGAATTTGTCGCTATGATTCGTATATATGGTCTCTTGTGTAAATGCACCAAGTGGGAGAATGTTAGACTTTTTAGTAATATTGTTATGTCAAAATGAGAAAAGTCAGTTGACACGTTGTTAGGAGAGTTGTCTAGTCTTTAAGATAACAACTCACTAATCTTTTTCCCCTTCTTCAGTCAACCACCCACTCACTCCTCTATTTCTAACTAATCTTTGATGGCAAGATTAGTATAAATACTAGGGCTGAGCAAAAATATACGATACGGTTTTAATATACGGATACGATACGGTATACGATTTTAATTATACGGATTTCCGGGCACACGATACGAATTTCCGGGTATACGATACGGTTTTTAATAAAACCGTACCGGGTCCGGGTCCGGGAAAATCAAAACCGGGTATACGGTTTTGACCCGGTTTAATTAAAAATAACCAAAAATAAATTTGTATGTAAAATTTTGTTTTCTATTTTGACTATATGGGTGAAATTTTGAGCACCAATCATTTTATATGAAACTTGTAATTTACACAACTCACTTTATCGGTGACAAGTTTCTGTGTGAAGTTTTGCAAATTTGTATTTTGGTATTTTACCTACTGACTTTGCAGTAATTGTGTTTTGTAATAATGATCCTATTGGATTATATAAGCATCTTATTTATTGGTCGTTACTAATGTTGTGGACTCGAATTCCAGGTTTGAGCATTATCAATTAAACCGGATCCGGGTATACGGTTTTCGGGTATGCGATTTAACCGGGTATACGAAAACCGGGTACCCAGTTAAACCGAGTCGGATCCGGGTTCTAATTTTTGGCCTTCCAAAAACCGGGTACCCGATACGGTTATTAAAACCGTATCTGGTACCCGGTTTTGCTCACCCCTAATAAATACAACACAATTTCTCATTAATAAGGTCACCAAATCTACTCTTTATTAAGTATAATTCACCATCTATATTAGTGAGTGTGAGGGTTTGAAACCATACTCAGTTTACACTAAGGCGACGGGTTAGTATAATTGGGTTTTTTTTAAAGGTGATCAGGAATCCATAGCAATGGCTGAAGGTTTAATCTCGATCTTTATCTATCGCTTCCACTATTTATTTTCGTTGCATGGTATTTAGTAATTTAAACATGCTATTAAGTTAAACTTAATTACACTTACCGCGGAGTTATGGATCTCGCGGTTGGCCTAGGAAGCGTCGTTTGTCAAGCTTGTGTATAGAAGCAACTTCCCTGTCAATGGTCGACGTCTGGTGGCCCCGATGGCCGTCAATGAACAGAAATAGGCGTTGGGGTATTAATTATGAAGATGAAAGGGTGGTGCGCCGGTTGTTAAGCTTATGTTGGGTTCGCTGGAGGGATGAGTCGGGTTAGGTGTACTGAGGAGGTGGGTTCTACGGCAAAGGTGACGTCGAGCCTTGGTAGTAGAAAGGAAGAGATATTAAATTTAATCAGGCTAAAGGCCTATAACTTCATACTAAATTACTCGGTAAATACTAGAAGCGTACCTTATTAAAAGACGAAAGGTTGAGATGAACCGCCTGAAGGGACGGTCTTCGTATTAGGTCTTCTAGTAGACACACATACCATATGATCTCTCTACTGATGAGATGCGGAGGAGATTAGGTTATTGTGTTTTATATAGTCTCCTTAGACTAATGCCCCCATCATGCATTAGAAAACCTAATGGGTATTTACACTAGTAGAAATTATGACTCATACTTTTTAAGACGTACAATAATAAGCCCATATCTTATACACCATAGTGGATCACTTTATATTTGATTATTTGGGCGTAACTTAATAGATAGCGTACAAATACAATAATAACTGTATTAATAATTTGTCCACAAATATTATTGTATTAGGCCCATATTTCTTACAAGAGATAGATAGAGGGTGTGGAGTTGAAGATCTAATTTGGACCATTAATGTTTTCAATATAAGGACTAGTTTAGAACCCATGCATAACGGTATATAGAGTTTTTTACTTCTAATAAATTACTTAGATAATAGTGGTATCTCATTAGTTGTTAATTTTTCTCGCCATTTCATTTTACTTTGAAAAATAAAAAGTTGAAACTGAAAATTAATTAAGAGAATCGAGTAGCGTGTTGAAATGTATTTTTTAAACGAAAATATTTTTGCATACAACAAAGCCAGTGATCCCAATTTATAAATTCTCTCAATTTCTTTTGTCATGAAAGTAATAAAAACTGTTTACAATATTTTTAATACGGAATATGAGTCAAGCCATTTTAAAATGATAGTATCAATAAAATATTTAATAACTTAAAGTTTTATATAACTTTTTTATATTTTAATTAAAAACTTTTAGTTTAGAATTTAGTAAATATAATATAACTTGATGAAAAGATTAATTTTAAAGAAAAGATAAAAATTAAATGAAATAAACTAATATAATTATCAATGTCCTTATATAGTTAATGTACTTAATTGTAATTAGCTACTTTATTTAGAAAATGCTATTTGGAGGGAAAAATTGTGAGAAAGTTTATTCTTTTAATATATAGGAGATGATACAATGATATTCATTATACGAGTATAGAATAAGCTAGAAATGTTAAGCCCGATTTTAGACTTCTAGTCGCATTCCCATCCGTGTCGCAATTGGTTCGGTAAGCTACGTGTCCGGTGCACGAAGAACTGCCTTCGGTCCTCGAACTAACTGTATCAGTTAGTCTTGCTTCAGACGGACCATTTAGGTCTGAAACAATAAGACAGAATTTTGTAACCATTTAACGTTAGATGTGACTGCTATTGAAAATAAGTTGGCATAAACTATTGTTACAGTCAAGCAAAAAGTGACAACATAAACCCGTCTTATTTTTCAGACGTAAATAGTCCGTCTGAAATAAGAATTTACTTTTTTTATTTTATTTTATTTTATTTTATTTTAAAGTTTTTCCTAATCTTGTACAAAGTAGTATAGTAGATATATGGGTATATAATTATTTCCAAAAATCATAAAAATACATTGATGTAAAGTGCTTTCTAAATTCTGGACAAAATAACTCGGCTATATAAGAATAAGACCGTCCCGCCATAAAACTTTACCCCGTGATTTCGTGTATTCCTTTCCTCAGGTATGATTTTCTCTCGAAACCCTAATAATTGGGGATTTTTTCTACTGTCAATTATTTCCTTTATGTTTTCTATTCTCTGTATTAAATTGGTAATAGTTTGTGTGATGTATTTGGGTAATTTGTTGAAAATCAGGATTGTAAGATGAGTAATTTGAAAGAGTTGGAACCTTACCTTGTGAAAAACGTTGAAGAATACAATGCATCTAGACCTGAAAGTTTGCAGTTTATGTCTCCTAAACAAATGCAACACTACGATGCTAAACTCACTGATACTTATGTAAGTTCACTGCTGCTTTCTCTTTACGCAAATTCTTATTTTCCGTCTGAAAAATACGACGGGATTATGTTGCCACTTTTTGATAAAATATAACCACAGCTTATAAACTTGTTTTTAATAGTGGTTACATCTAACTGTAAAGTGGTTACAAAATCCCGTCTTATTGATTCTGCTCCGTCTGAAGCAAGACCAACTGTTCTCTTTATTCTTCTTCTTCTATATTTACGTCTTTGTTAACTGCTAAAGCCACCATCTATTCAGTATTACTCCCTTCGTCCCAATCATTTGCGATAATTGTGATGCATATGTGGTCTATGGTTAAGTTTTTTTTGCTGCTACTGCAGGCTTACTGCTAGCTCACTTGATGCAGTTTTTGCAACTGTTATTAGAGCTGTTGTTTTGACTGTAGTGATTTTTTTTGTTGCAGGGTTTTGATGTCGATGACTGTCCTGGATTTATGCAGGGTAAAGTTGTTCCGATAAGAAAGAAAACACGTGAATGGTGCTTCTCTGAAAAGGCAGCTATTTATGCTGCTATTGCTTTTAGGAAAGAAGTGGTAAAATACTGTCATCATCTTTCCATAGGTCATTGCCTCATTGGTGTAAGGATATTGGAGATACGCGATGTATCGAGGACTAATTGTTAATTTCTGGTTGTAGGAACACCCTCCTTTGAAATCTATAACTTTGATCAAAGCAAACAATCAAGCGGTGGGAGGACTGATGTATTATCTCACTTTCCGCGCTGTTGATGCTGTTTCGGTCCAGGCTACTTACCAAGCCAAGGTCTGGCTCAAGCCTGGCCCTGATCTAATAACCCAATACCTTGCCAAAGTTCCAGGATCAGAGCGACAAGTTCGCCATGGATCAGTTAGTGGGTAAGTTGTATTCCCTTAGTTTATGCACCAAACAATCTATGGTTTTTGCCTTCTTACTGACCTTGGTGTTTGTTTATTTGTCTGGCAGGAAAAATTCCAGCACAGATGTTATTCGTGGCTTCAACTATCTAGTGTATGTGATCTATCTCGAAAACTTCATGTCATAAACAAGTTTTTTCTATGCTGTGCTCCTAGGTTTTCACTTTTCTACGCTGTACCCGACATTTTTTAAATCACACGGTGACATAGTGTACCCTGAAAGGCTGAAACTCAATTAGTAGCATCTATCGGGGCTTAATGTCGGCCGTCTGTCCATATTGCCTATTAAGTCCTGATTTGATGTTAATTAACCCTAAATTTACATGAAGTACCTTCTTCTACCACTATAAGCCTCCTTCCACCTCTATTAATCTCCTTCAACTTTATCTTTTATGCTACACTGATCTACCCGCATAATCCCTTCTTACTTTTCTTTGCATTACCGTATATATGCCTTTCGTTTCGTCCTTTTATAATACTCTTTCAATATGTGTTAAATCCTCTACTAATTAACTGCCACCTCATTACTTAACGGACTATAGTCTCATAATTTTTACTTTTGGTCATGGTTAGGAGCGCTAGTAATGGAGTTTAGGGGGTACACCTTGTAATTTCTACAGATCCTGTTACTATGTAGAAAAATCAATAGTTGAGATGAATACCTTGGAATTCTTTTTTTTTTTTTGGTTTGCTGGTGTTGTCTTTAATATTTATTCTCTGACTTTAATTTTAAAGGACGCTAATCAGGAGCCAGGAGCCTAGCTCTACCTACGCCAAGGTTAGTAACGTTAACTTGCTTACCAAGGTTGATTATTATTTACCCCGTATGATTTTACCTAATGCTGTCAAAATTTGATCAGGTAAGGAAGGTAGCATCTCGCAAATGGAGAGCCCTCTCAGAACCAGTAAGTGCCATTTTGTTTTTCTGTACTATTAACAATTACTAGCAAAAACACCTGATGTGTTCTCCTGCAATTATTAGACATCGGGATGATTGTTTCTACCAAATACGCATTTTACTCTATCTATATGATCTCTCCTTTTCTAGGATAAAGGGCCTAATGACTCTCCGTTGGTTATATGGTCTCTACACTAAGTCAACCAAGTAAAGTGACTCGATTAACCGGGTCATATGGCTGTGAATAGTTGTCGTATGGACATTCTTTGTAACCATGATAGGGTAGGAGTCTGTTGAGTCCTCCATATTCACCCTTAATGTATTTTTTTAGTGAAATGGTCCAACTCCTTTTACCCTAATTGAGTCTCATCCCGTCTTAAAGGTTATCGTTCTACTAGTAATTTTGTAGATATTTTCTTGCTTGTTTAGCTATGAACTTCAACTGATACGCTAGCTCATGTTAACTGGAGTCTGACATGGGCAGGCACTTAGAGTTTGGAATGATTATTTTTATGAGTGAATATTAAGACAGAAGAAACAATGGGATGGTTCTAGTCATATTTTTAGTAATTTATGAGAATGATGCCTACCAACTTAAGAGTTGTGAAATTTCAGCCGCAGAACCTGCAAGATGTTATGGCAGAACAACTAGTGTATGTTATTACCGTATAGATCCTTCCTCAGTCCCCCAAGTCCCCAACAACTAGAAATCGGGAATGTTTGTACTCTTTTTCTTTCAGAATATGCATCGTTAACACCTGCCAAGTGCCAACACAGATAATAGTCACTTCATATTTAGTTGTTAATTTGTTAGGATGATGCTTACATGCTTATTGAACAAAATTGTGATTTTTACTAGCCTTTTTTGTGGATTCCAAATTTTAAATATTGTTAGTAGGAATTAAACATGAGAGTAGGGTGAACTTGGGAGTTGGGAGTCTTGGGACTGACCTAATGTTAACTGTTAAGTGCCTTTGATCAGGAAACAAAATCCTGTAAGATTGAATGTTAATAGCTCTACATCTTTGTTTGCTTGTAGCCTTGTACTGTTGTATTGCTAAAACTGCCATGACATGAGCTGCCGTAATGCAGCAGCTCTGCAAATGTTTCGAAATATCTTCAGACGGCATTTTGCCACGTTTTGTGACATTATTGGGTGCATTTAACGAAATAAAGCCATGACTTTTGATACCTCAAATATAATCAAAACCAAAATTTAATGCTATGCATGAAGCGTTATATTTAGCAGAGGTAAATAGCCATTGAATCTATATTCTAACATTTTCTCTTTGTTGACATTTTGTGATGCTTTCAGGAAAAACTGCAATTCATTGTTAGCGCCGCGAAGAAGCGACAGAAGTAGTAACGTAGTTCGCCTCACTATCTGATCTGTACACATCACTAACTATGTCTAGAATTCTTCTGACTTTTATAGATTTAGTTAGAATTTTTTAGAGCACTTATATTTTGCACTAAAAAAGGGGCATTTCTATTTGTGTAAGTGCTCTGGTGGTTCGGTAAAGGCGGTGTTTGTAAATCTCAACACTGAAGTGGTAGACTGGTAGTCTGGTACTTAAAGTAGGGTTTCATAATGTTTTAGATATACGATCCTGTGACTTGATTATGTTACAGTTAATTGAAGTAAATGCCTATAAAACAGTTTTATAACTTGGTGTATATCTTCTATGAATTTTATTTGGAGTCACGTTTGAATTCAGAATGGTCTAAATTAATATCCGAATCCCATGTATGTTGAATTTCACGTACTTTATTTCCGAGCGGCTAAAACAGAAAATGTGAAGTATCCTAATTGTCTACCATATTTCAACGTTGCTCCTTATAGATGTTGTGCAACGACAGCCTTAAAAGTACCTTATATATCATGTCTAACTAAAACCTTAGGATAATGGTTGACCAGCTTGAAGCTCAACTATAATATTTATATACTCCGTATATCTTATTAAATACGCGAGTCCGGCGTGGCTTGCATGACCCGTCGCACTGTCGCTTCACATGCCGGTTCAATGCCCCGTCTCACAAGCCCGATCAGCCACAGGTTTGGCCCGACCGACCCGGATAGTGGCGAGGTGCCCAAGTCTATCCCTTAGTAGATGAAAAACACACAACTCTCTTGTGCAACTTCTCCGAAAATTCACGCTTCAGAAAACACCAACATGAATCCAAACTACTACACAAATGAACAGTACAAACCTCCAAAATACTGTCAAACTAATCAGACATTCAAATTAAAACTCCAAAACTCTGAATAACTTGAAGCGGGAAACCATGCACCAAATTCACGTAGCTGCCACGTCTTAACTCCCATGAACTACGTGTCATTTACATGCATGTCTTCTTCCATGTCTCTTTTATCTTATATACTACACCATTTCACTTCAACTCGATCATCACTACGGTTTAACGTATGCACAATACAATGTCGAAAACATCGGTATTATCTTACTTGGTTATTTTTGTTATATGTTTGGAGTTACCCGTGAATATCGTGTCGGGGAGGGTGAATAATGAAAGGAGTGGACCGACAGCGCAGGTGGTGAAGAAAGACGAGAGGAGGACGGTTTTTGAGTCGGAGTTTGGGTCGATATCGACTGTGGATATCGATGATGGTACCAGAAAGAATAACTATCATCTTCAGTTTATAAATTTGGAGCCGAATGCCTTGTTTCTTCCTGTTCTTCTACATGCTGACATGGTTCTCTATGTCCGTTCAGGTTTGTAGCTATATTATCTGATATTTTCTTTTTTTATATAAATTTTTTTAGTGCGCAAGATTAAAAAGCCGAAAAATGAGATGGCGCCACCCTTTCATATGCCATGTGTAGGAGATCGTTAAAATGGTGGACTTGCATAAGAGTCTGTATTATACGCTAGGGTTAAATCTACTATTCAGGACAACGACTTTACCCCTATCAACATTTCTCACGCTTATTTGTGTCTAATTTACTATATAAAGCAAAGCCGCTACTTGAAGTGATGACTTTGCTTTCAAATCCTACCTGAACCCATTCTTGTAAGGCCGTCTTATCTAGTTATTAGTCGATACTCCCTCCATCTTAATAATTTATGTAGCTTTGATTATAAAGTCTCTCACAAAAATATAAAAAGTACAAATAATTGATTATGACTAAGGGACTATGAATTTAGGGTGGAACTCATGGATAATGATTTAAAGTTGGACTCGGTTCCAATTCGCCTACCCGCGTTAGGAAACTTTGATTTTATGTCATAAGCTATTGAAAGACGATGTTATACATGATTTGAGAGTAGAAATTAAGGAGTTTTGATGGCGCAAATGCAATATCAAGTAATGTTACAAACTTACATTACAGGAAGTGGGATATTAAGCTGGACCGAGGATGACAAGACGAACAAAGTAAATTTGCAGCGAGGGGACCTTTATCGACTGCAGTCGGGCGCCTTGTTCTACCTTAACACCAACAACACTAACACCTTCTGGCCTGAGACACCAAATCTCCGAATCGTTGCCATCTTTGCCGACCCTAATGAAGAACAGTTACAGGTTTAACCCCATAATCTTCATACTAGAGGGGCTAATTTCAAAATATTTCAGTTGAACTAGGAATTTTAATCTTTCAAAAATTAGAAATAATAAAAGATTGACATTTTCTGCAGGGACCATCTTTTGGACCATATTCGACCATCAACGAACTTGTTCGCGGCTTTGATGATCCTGTTCTTCAGTCAGCTTTTCAGGTTCTTTGGTGTCAAGTGATTTTTCCTTATACGTGTTTGGTAGCGACAAATGAATTCGAGAAATTTAACTGTTTCGTGTGTTTTTTTTTCGATGTTTAGGTACCTGAGGAAGTGATACAAGAGTTAACAAACACTGCAGATACAGCAGTTATAGTATCTGCAGATCAGCAAAGCAAAGAGGAGGAGGAATTTCCATTCGGCGATGTTATGTTTGGAATTCAGAGGTTAACCATGCGAGCATCAGAGAATAAGAAGAAGAAGAAGAAATCAACCAAGACATTCAACTTTTTCAAAGAAGATCCAGATTTTCAGAACTGCAATGGATGGGGAAAAGTCGTCTCGAAACATGATTTACACGCTTTGCGTCATTCCCAAATCGGAGTTTACATGGTGAACATAACCAAGGTAAGACGTCAAATTACACTCTTTATCCATCATTTGAACATTTTCTGGTTGCCAAATCGGTCGATTTAACATCATGATTTTTTCAGGGTTCAATGATGGGGCCACACTGGAATCCCTTTGCTACCGAGGTATCAGTGGTGCTAGAGGGTGAAGGAATGATCCAAGTGATTTGCGCTAGTTCACTGACAAATAAAGACTGCAAGAACACAAGAGTTCGGGTTGAAGAAGGCGATGTTTTTACGGTTCCAAGGTCTCATCCAGTGGCGCAGATGTCTTTCAACAGTGGTTCACTTGCTGTTATGGGGTTCAGCACTACTACATCAAAGAAGGATAACCCTCAATTCCTCGTCGGAAAGGGTTCCTTTCTGCAGACACTAGATAAGGGTATCTTAGGTGTAGCCTTTAATGTGCCGAACAGGACAATCAGTCTGCTGACAAGTGTGAAAAAGCAGTACATTTTACAGGATTGTACTTCCTGTGCTGAAGAACAGGAGGTGATTTCAGAAGAAGAGAGGGGGACAGGAGGGCGGGGAGAGGGAGAAAGAGAAGCGGAAGAAGAAAAAGAACCAAGACGAGAAGGAGAAGGAGAAGGCGAAGGGGAAAGACAAGAGGAAGGTGGAAGAAGCGAGGAAGAATCCAGAGAAGAATCCAGAGAAGAATCCAGAGAAGAAACGGGGAGAAGGGAGGAGACCGAAGAAGAGGAGGAAAGGCAAAGAGAAGAGGAAAGACGTGAAAGACCCGAAGAAAGTGAAAGACGCGAGGAAGAGGCCGAAGAAGAAATGGGAAGAAGGGAGGAAACAGAAGAAGAAGAAGAAGTGGAAAGGCAAGGAGAAGAGGAGGAAGCAGGAAGAGGATGGTTTCAAAGCTCTTAGTTCTCATAAGTCAGTGATCTAAGCATCATGTAGTACAAGTCATTCTCTGTGTTTTTATCAATAAGTATGTTGTTTTTTTTTCATTAGTTTAGGGATGCAAGCTGTGTGTTGGTAATTTTCTTCAAGTGTTCTTGTGTAGACGTTTTAAGGTCTCTTGTTTCAGAAGAACAGGAATGTTTTGTACGATATGAGAATAATCTTGTAATATTAGTGTTAAAGCCTTGTTGATTATTAGGTTCAATTCGTATCCCTTCGCGTGAAGTTAATATCCGTGTTAGAGTATAAAATCGATCGGGAATTCCAACCATCAGCATTGAGATAGTTTCTTGACATGGTATTAGAGCCTATGTGATCAAAGATCGCGAGTTCATATCACACTAGCCTCATTTCTATAGTAGAATATTAGTACTACAGTCTACAACCATCAACTTAAGCCGTTCGTATATTTCGTCTATCAAACAACAACTGAGTCACATTTCTTGCCCTTCTACTTCACCGCCATATGGTAGCCTTCGAGTCGTCCTCTTCAAACAACCATTAGGCAAGTACCAAAAGACCTCATTTTAATTGATATTCTGAAATATAAATGTTATACCTAATTTGTTTTTTTAGTGTTGGGACCAGGTCGGGCCAAAGAAATGTGAGTAGTAGCTCGGTCTGAGGGAAAAGTCGAGCTATGCTATGTGCTGGCCAGGTTGGAGTTTCGTGGCCTAGAGGGCTTGGCCCGACCAAGTTGCCCTGCACCATTGTAATAACTGGATCTATGATCTTGCGTTGCGGAATTTATATACATAATATATAATTATTGATTTAATTTAATGTATTGATGATATTACTGAATTTTATATAATTAAGTTTTGTGATCTTGTATCGTATTTAAATTAAAAAATTACTACTAATATAATAAAAAAATTACATAATCTGTATTGCATATTTTATCATGTCTATGTAAATGTTTATGCCTATGTTTTATCTTTATTCGTTGTCCATCTTAGTAGGGGAGCATTATTTCAGTTGCTTTTTTTTCTACGGTTATGACAAAGATTTAAAAAGCAATCCATACAATTTTACATGGATTAAATATTTTTGATTTTTTTAGGTATGACGAGGAAGTAAAGTACTACAAATACCTTTAAACTATAGTTGCTCACGGGCTGTCCTGCCCATTAGGTCTCGTCCCGCTGACTTTTTTAGCAAGCTTGAACAAATATTTTTTACCCAAAAAATTAAGAGGACGGGCCAAGCGTGGTTCACAAAGTTAAATGGGCGTGTATATGGACGACAAGAAAAGCACGTGGGCGTCCTTTTAGGTCCGTTTACTATTCAAAACCTTTACTCTTTATTATGCTTAAAAATGACATTTTTAAACATTTTTATTAAATTTATAGAGATGCAGAACACTAAAATAAGAATATGTAAAACAAAATACGTAATCTATAAATATTACGAAGTAAAATAAAAAAAAATATTTATATACTTTAATTAATAAAACGTCTAAATTAAATAAATGTTCATACAATAATAAGGTAAATCATGACAATTGTTTAATAAATTATATTTATTATTATTATTATTAAATTAATCAATACAAACTATGTTTGATATATATTACTTCCTTCGTTCCATTTGGTTGTATACGTTTACTTTTTCACGTATGTGAATGCTCATTTTCTTTTGTTTATATCTTTAGTTACATATTATTAAAAATTATAAAAATTTGATGTTAATATTGTACACGATAAGACAATTTAAACAAGATCTCACATGACTATATTTTATGTTATATATTAGAAGTTGTAATAAAGATTATCCTTACTTATGAATAGTGCCCAAAAAGCAAACGTATACAACCAAATGGAACGGAGGAAGTAGCATTTTTGTTTATAAAAAACGAAAGACTGCTAACAAACGGGCTATCCAGCCCACAAAAAAAGTCGGGTACGGTACAAAATTTGGTCTAATTAAGCAGACGGGCGTTAGTCTACTAACCTACTTTGGTCCATTACTCCATTGTATAAAACTTTTTCCCATGTAACCCTTAATGTAACGGAAACAAAAATAGTAGTAGTTGCAAGTTGCCCGCTGAAACAATTAGCCTCAAATCGATTTGGGGGTTTTCAAGATCGCCAAAACCCCAATTAAAACCCCTAATTTCAATCGACGAGAAACCCTAATTGAAAATGACGACAAGAATCGCACCTGGAGTTGGTGCGAATTTACTTGGTCAACACTCCGCTGAACGTAATCAGGACGCCACCGCTTATGTCGGTAATCTCGAAGCTCAGGTTAATTTTTCCCCCTTCTCACTTTTTTCAATTCTAGGGTTTCCTATTCTCCTATTTTATCCTCTTTTTTAGAGTTTATGATTGTATTATGTGATTGATTGCGACTTATCTTATGCCTTTAGCTGTTCGATTTTTGGTATTAGTAGTTTAATGCAGTGTTGCTGCTGTTGCTACCTCGTTATAAATATAAATCCCGTAATTATCATCGCAGTAGTCGTAGGCAACTTGAATGGATTCGATTGGAGGGAGTATAACACTCGTAGTAAGCCGGTTTCTCTATCAAGACAGATTCACTTATTTGTGTTACTTACTCGTATTTGGCGAATTAGGAATCGGGTAATTCGTTTAACTGGGACATATCTTGATTTGACTAAAACATTACATAGTGGCATGACTTTAGACTAGAGTTTTCTGTATAATTTATGAGTTTAATGGGTCTTGTTTATGTTAGTCAATATCCATCCACCAAACACCAATGTATCCTCATTAGAATCATGGGTAGTGAAGTGAAAGAAGGGTATTTAATGTAAAACCGCCTTGGACAATAATTTGTGTTAATGGTTAGCTATGAGGGTTAGTGTCATATGACTACCGAACTTAAACATAGATGTGCAATTTGAATTAGAAGAAAATTATTGAGATATGTGTATTTAAGTTTATGTGTATCATCTATGTTACTTAGACTCGTTTAAAAGTATCCGACACGGGTGCGTGTCCAAGTGTCGGACTTGGCTATTTTTCTGAAAAGTATGCATATTTTGGTCTAAAATGAGGTGTCCAAGTGTCATACCCATGTCCGAGTATCATTGTTGGACACGGGTACACGAGGAAATTAGAAAGTAACATAGTGTATCATCATTTTGGAAGATTGTTGAGTAGTTAGGGTGACAACAGTCATTTGATGCAGTACTCAACGCTATATTTATTTTGGGTTTTGCGGGAAGAGTCTCTTCAGGAGTATGCCTACGTACATCCAATCTCTCCTAATGAGTAATGACCTTATACCTTGAGATACCGTGGGTAATGTCGCTGCTGTTGTACTGACTATCTTTCTTTGTTGGGCTACAGGTTTCAGAAGAGTTGCTCTGGGAATTGTTTGTTCAATCAGGCCCTGTTGGTAAATCCTTGCAGACCAAGTTTCTGAATGACCTTCGTTTATTAAACAAATAGTTTTGGTGACCCATCTCATTTGATTTTTGCTGTTTCTGTAGTCAATGTGTATGTGCCTAAAGATAGAGTGACAAACCTTCATCAAGGTTATGGGTTTGTAGAATTCAGAAGTGAAGAAGACGCTGACTATGTAAGTTTTCTCTTTAGATTTGGCTCTGTAACTTTTACTCTTTTGTTACTGCTGTTGCCGGAGAGACACTAAAACAATTTGACCTGTTTATTTCATCATGCAATGCAGGCAATTAAAGTTCTTAACATGATCAAACTCTACGGGAAGCCCATACGTGTGAATAAGGTACACATTATCCAGTTTTTAGATACGTGTGTGCAGCATGTCCATGTCTTCTCTTCTCTTATTTTTGATAGTTCTTAATTTCCACCCCTGCTCATTTGACAGGCTTCTCAAGACAAGAAGAGCTTAGATGTTGGAGCAAATCTTTTTGTTGGGAACTTGGATCCTGTAAGGAACTTTGATTATCTCTTTTCACTACTATAAAGGGTTCCTGTTTCACAGTATTTGTTTGTGCTACATTATTAAATTTCGTTGAGTTCGTGCCCTCTCATGACATAGAATTTGCTTTATTTTTTTTTGCAGGATGTAGATGAAAAACTTTTGCACGATACTTTCAGTGCATTTGGTGTCATTGTTACATTCCCAAAGGTAATTTTTATCTTTCGCCTTATGTTTTAGCATACTGCTGTAACTTGTGCGGACTAATTATAGGTTATCTTCTTTCAAATGATTGGGCCCTTAAATTGTTCTTTATTGTCAATTACATCTGGCCACAAGCTGCTGCAATAAGAGGTTTATGAAAATTCAACTAGAAACAAACCAACAAATATATCGTTTTCCTTTGTTAAAGGGAAGTCTTCGCGAATTGTACCATTTGGAACAAGTTGGGAATTTACTTTACTTTGATACTTCCCTTTGGTTTTGTGTCGCTTGTCTGACCTCCTGACTTGATATACATTTTGAAACGTCATTTTAAACCAAAAACATGACACTACTTAAATTATCAATGTTTTGAGTTTTGACACTCCGACACCGTGTTGCTCTGATAAATCATACATGCAGTCCAAGTAACATTGGTTGAATCGCTGAGACAATATTAAAGTACATAATCTTAGAACATAAGAGCTGTTCATGCGTTGAGCGAATGTATAAACAAGATATTTCAATTCCAACGTTTACAGAGTTAGGGGATCATGTTGACATAAGGAAGGTGAACCATCTTTCTCAATCTAACTAAATACTATTCCATTCGATTTACATCATTTTCTTTTGACTAAGGGCGTGTTTAAATAACATTTGAACTATCTTTCTCAATCTTACTAAACCATCTTTCCCTGGAAACAAGCCCTAATTGTCTATTTTGACCATTGTCTCCCTAACTATATGTAAAGGTAGTTTAAATTATCAAAACAGATTTTTAATCAGTTTTTAAAGAAGTTATCTATTGTATATCATGAAAAAATAGCCATCAAAGTTAACTCCTCATGTCAAAGGGGACAATATAAATAGGATGGAGGATGTAACCAACAGTTCTCCTCTATCTGTCTTTCTCGGAGCAATTCCTCCTTAGTCTTTTGTGGTTTTTATTCAACACCAGATATTTGTTGCATCGTTGGTCGAGTTTGTTCTGTTCGGTAAATTTGTATACATACAATCGCGCTACACATACTGCTGACATGTTGGAGTTCTATCACTTCTATAGTTATATGTAAACTCTAAACTCCTAAACCTAATCACTTACATTGGATAGGTGTAATAAGTTTTTTTCAGTAGGCTCCCATTACTAAAATAGATTCAGTATCTTTTATAAAAGAGATTCTGAATGGAATTATGTGTTAAAGCATAGTAGTATAGTACTGTAGGTATAACTATCCATCTGACTGTCTTTGTTGCTCTACAGATTATGAGAGACCCAGAGACAGGGAATTCACGAGGCTTTGGGTTCATTAGTTATGATTCTTTTGATGCATCGGATGCTGCTATTGAGGTATGCTCCTTGTTTTATATCTATTTTCTTCCTGCTGTGTTGTTGGCCTTGTAACCGCAATAAAACTACTACATCCATTTCATCTATTTGTCCGACTCCCAAGGTGGCACATTGCTTTAGAAAGTTACAAACTACAGAGGAGTGGTGGGGGGGGGGGGATTTGGTTTCGGATGATGCTCTATAATTTTCTTGAGTTAGAGAGAGTGAGTGAGAGAGTGGACCAAAAAAAGTGGAAGAAATGGATGAAAAAGAGGGAGTATTTGTTTACGGATTGTTTTGATGCTTTATAGTAAGTCCTCGGCCAGTGCTTCCTTTTTAAGATTTGAGGAGTGATACTTGGTAAGGAACTTTCTTCGTTTTTCAATATCTTCATCTGCATCATTGAATGCTACTCCGTAATACAGAATTACCGTCATATAGAATCAAGGTTCATTCATCATTTATTTGGGTGTACTCATTTATTATGATTTTCTTAAAGGATCGACACAAGTCTAGATGTAGCACAACAATGCCTCATGGATATGTAAATATCGACGACATGTTAGAGGATTCATCATTAACCTTCATACAGATAATTAATCCACCATCCAATATTCATGATCTCCTCAACATCCCAATTTTTACTCAATTTCAATTTGTTTCTTTATCAGTTAGATAGTTCTGAACCTTAAATCACCGATCTCTATATAATTTTGGAGGTATCGATCTGTATTATTGAGGATTTGGGTGAGTCGAGGAAGTGACAGGTGTTTTGGAACATATTCATGTGTCTTTCGATTTTTCCTGGATTGATTAGTCTATTTCTCACATTTTCTTAGTCTCTCTATGTTACAACCTATTACTTCCATTAAATAAATTCTGTTCTCATTTACTATTGCTTCTATAGAACTTGTTTTTTTTTTTTTTTGCGTATTATTAGACTCATTCTAAAGCGATTTCGAATGATGATTCATGTTAGCCGACCCCAAATCATTTTGGGACTAAGGCGTTGTTTTGTTGTTTTGTGTATTTCTCGTTTTATTATTGTTAGAGTTTGTAATTTTAGTGTACAAGGAGTGTTCGAGAGTGTCACTGTGTCAGCGTCCAACTTGGGCATGACAAGAATACACTTGCCTCATTACCTGAGTAGGTTGTCTATACTTCATAAGGATCAAAACTAAATATCCTTTTTGGTACTAAGTGGACGTGAAGCCTCCTTTGGTTTCTGCGGACCTTGATATAGTTGGCCATACAAAGAAGACGTTTGTTTAAAGTTCTGTTTTTTTGGTACTGTAGGCAATGAATGGTCAGTATCTATGCAATCGTCAAATAGCAGTGTCTTATGCATACAAGAAAGATACAAAAGGAGAGAGACATGGCACTCCTGCAGGTCAGCTTTCGATTTCCTTTCTTGATAATGTTACTCTTCACATTTTCTCTAATGGTTGCCTAGAAACCCTTTTAACATCAAGTATCATAAAAAATGCCTTAACGATAAACTATTGTAAAACTACTCACAAAAAGCAGCTATTATTACTTCAGTTGGTTTCGTTAACAAGATTTTCTCATCCCAAATTTATCATCCCCATTTGACTTTGGTGGTCAAATGACGTTGATTTTGACTGATATAATCACACAACATATTATTGTTACAAGTTAACTGAAATTAATAACATGAAGAGTTGTTTTGATTAAAAGATAGCTTCACAATTTATCTCCGCATAAATTTGGAGAAGTCAATAATCAAAGTTGATATCGGTTATTCGGTTGACCATAAAAGTCAAATGGTTATAATAATTTGGATTGATGGGAATATTTTTCTGACATTTAAGAAAATAACTTCCTCTTTAAAATAACTTTACTGTGAATTTCAGAGAGGGTTCTTGCCGCCAGTAACCCCCAGGCACCCAAAAGCAGGCCCCACACTTTATTTGCTAGTGGTCCTCCAACGGCTAATGGTGGCGTACCTGCTCCACCTCCTCCTCAACCCATGGCCAATGGTGTGGTCCCGGTCCCGCCAAGCCCGATGCAGCAATTTAGGCCGCCTCCACCAGTGAATGCTTTCGCTCCCCCACCACCGCCACCAATGCAGATGGGTGGTCCTTGGCCGGGCCAACAACAGCATCCAGGTCAAGTTATGCAGCACTCTATGCCACCGCCACCTCAGTTTAGACCCATGCATCCAAATATGATGCCACCACCACCACCGCCTCAGCAAGGTCAAGGTCAAGGTCTAGCAAGGCCACCCCCTCCTATGTCTATGGGGGGTCCACCTGTTTGGAGGCCCCCACCTCCTCCTCAACAGTTAGTTGGCAGGCCTCCTATGCAGCAGCAATATTCGATGCCACCTCCACCGCCTCCATCAGGCTAAACTAATAGAAGTATGTGTTAATTTTGAGAAATTGATTGCTAAATCTGTTGCACTTGCTGTAAAATCTTTGATGTTACTATATTTTAGGATAATTAGATAGTGTCAGGGATTATCTTGTTGTACTGGTGTTTTCTCTGATGTTTACTTGATCCGTTACTCTCTCTTTCTAGGGTCACATCTCAGATGTGGGACTCAGTTGCAGACTAACAGGTGTAGAGTGTGATATCTACTCTAAGGATGTCTCGCGCTTCTCGAGTCGCATATGTTTCGAAAAGAGCTAGAGTAGAAGAGTCGCATACGTTTCGAAAAGAGCTGAGGGTAGATGGTGACACACCAAGTGTGCAATCTTTATGTTCTCTAAATGACACTAGCTAATGAGTTGAGATGTACAAATAACATACTCCAATCCAATCCAAACTATCCATTTGACTTTTTGCTGTATTATGCAAAGAATAATACTTTCTCTGTCTCGGTCATTTGTTTATGTGGACGAAGGGAGTGACTAAGGTGTAGCAGGAGGGTGTCTCCATAGCTCCAAGTTATTATAAATAATAACCAAGTAGTATAGAGAATGAGCATATGATGAGAAATAATTTGATCAAAGTGGGAAGGAAACGAGAAAAGTCGAACTTGCAAAAACAAAGGAAAGTGAAATACATCTCCCTAGAGACGGACGTATTTGTCTTAACAATAAAACATGTCAAGTATCAACCCATTTTGTGTAATTGTGTATATAAGATAAATATGTTGTTTTTCTCTATGCATTATGCTTTTGCTTTATTATAAGTTCTAACTACCGACTCTTTTTAACATTAAGACATAAAGTACATTCTTAAATGAGAATTTGTGGTGGATGAAAGGGGTGATTAGGAGTATAAAAATACTCGGTACAATTTTTTTTTGGTGCGTAAAATACTCGGTTCAATTGTAGAGAAAATTCAGAGGTAAAAAGAGTAGACAAGATGATCACCAAATGAATTGCAATACAAAGAAAAGGAGACGGGCGGACATTACACATGAAAATGCAAACCCCGAATACCAAATAAGAACAGTGGCCTCAGCACATACAAGAAGCAAAGTTTACAAACTTAAACCTTCTCAACGACGTATTATACATCTCTGACTCTACTTGTTACTCAATAATCATGTATTCTGTCGATATACTGCCTCTTAGACCAATTAACAATCATCGCCATTACAAGGTGACGTATAAAAACACTGACGAGGAAGAGAGAAAGGATAATATGGTATAAACTGTGTTAAATAGAACTATTATTCCCTCCATTTAAGTCAATTAGGTTCATTTGCCTCTATAATTTATGTGTGTATGGAGAATTTTGAACAAGATTGACCAATATAGAGAGGCTTCTTTTTCGCTTGTTTCTTTGTCAAAAATCTGTCGAACCAAATGTGTGGTTGTCTGCTACTTGTCTCAGACTTCAGCTATCATTCTTCCCCACGCGCTTTAGCTCTTCCTGTTTCCATAGTAGGTAATTCCATTTTAATCTTCGAGATTAGCCCATACTAAGAATATCGACAAGCTCTATCTTGGGAATGAAAACTACAAAGCAAGTAAATAACGAAATTTTATCGTTACTAAAGGAAGTAATGCATAACGGTAAACCTGAATTGTTTGATTTTCAGCTGTGAGCTTCATGCATTCTTCTGCCAAGTTTCTGAGCTCGTCTTTGAGGGCACTATTTTCACTATTCAGGCACTCGACCTTTCTTTGAAGTTCTTCACATTCCGCCTACATGCACACATCAATTTCATTACTAGCCTGTCAAATTAAACTAAAGCCCGTATGTATCCATACAGACCTGCTTGCGTAGCCTTGACCGTCTGGCTGATTCTCGGTTCGATTGCTTCCTCTTTTGCTTTTTAAGCTCGCGTTCATCCTGTCATTCAGAAACATGGATAAGATGAATCCTTGTGGAACAATAGGGAAAGATCAATACAATATGGATAGAGATGACTCAAAACGATATGAGCAATCTGGGGATTAGAGAAAATGCGGAGTCAGAGGGGTATCGTGGACTGTGGAGCCATTGCCTTTCAATTTTTTTTTTTATGTTGACATCGGCCTTTCAAAGTTTAACGTTACACAAGTACAATAAAAGAATATGAATTACTCAACTTAAAAAGAAAACATACGTAACAAACTTCACCCATGATCATTGATGGAACAACAGCAGATGAGACTCCACCACTTGGTCTCAGCTTAACTGAACCGGGAGCATTTCCATTCCATAAATCCATGCCGATATGAAGATTAGTGGCGGGTATCGAAACAGGGTTCCCTGGCACAGGACCCATAGAACCTTCATGGGATGCATTATTATGTGCATTAGCTCCTGCAGAATGACCCACAAACCGAGTGCAAGGACTAAGTGAGAACGGAGGTGGGCACAGTAAAAATAGTATCTGAAGTTAGTCAAACAGAATGAATAGCGTACCATCTTCAAGCATTAGATCAAAGCTTCCTTTCCTACTCACAGATTGCTCCTGAATGGGGAGAAAAAAAAAATTAATATAACCACCAGCAGTGGCAAACCAGAAATGCAAAATTTGCATAGGCTATTTCTTCAATCTTTTGCTCATTCATTCCTCAATGTTCCTGTATCCTGTGAGGTCTCAAGACTAAGGGTGGAAGTTGGGCCGTAGTCCATTGGGCAAGCACGACACAAAAGCAGGTAAGGCCCATGGGCCAGGCACCCAACAAACTACGGCTGAGCGGCGCGAGAATTTTATTTTCAGATAAATAGTATTCGTAATCTTCTACTTGTATTTCTATGTACCAATAGTAATTGTCACAATCTCCCATTATCCCGTTCCCTCTATCCAACAATCTTATTCACTCATTTTTCAATTATAATCGTACAAAAAATTGATGCTTATTCACTCACTTTTCAATTATAATCGTACAAAAAATTGATGGTTTGATCTCAGAAGCAAATCGCATGTGTCATTTTCTAATTGTAATTGCACAAATTTTCAGATCACAAAACCAAACATGAATGCTGATATAGAAACCAGGTACAACATGCCCAGCAGATCCACAGGCCTAGGCTACATATTTTCAATCGGTAATGACACACTGGGCCTCATTGTTGGGTCTGGGCAGTGCCATTTTTTGGGGTTTGGCAATGGGACACACAGCACAGCACGAGACACACCCGACATGGCCCATTACCACCCTAACTCAAGACTCTAAAGAGCTAAATGTAGCTTTGCAACTGACCCAACAACCGGATGGATTTAAACAACATAATTCAAGTCTCATAATATTACTGTGCCAGTCTAAGCATCCCTAGAGTTGAAGCTCTAAATCCGTAATAAAGGAACAGTTAAGGCTACAAATTAAAACATGACAAAATTTACATACTGTTTGGTTGTTGTCATCACTTGAGTCGGATGAGCCTTCGCTTCCACTTTCGGCGCTGTTTAAAAAAATATGTTAGGACACCAAACATTGAAAACCGCGCACTAATCTCTTGAAAGAACAGGCATAGCAGGAATTTTTTTGATTATTTCAGAACCCTGATGCTTTTACTAATTTTACCTTCCTGGCCAGGGTTTCCCAAATTCACTTTCTTAAGCTGGAGTTTGAATAAAATGATGTGAGATTTACACAAGTTCACTTCAGTGACTTAAGAATAACATAGTCAGCTTTCATCTAAATAAGCGGTATATTTCAGTATAATAAGCTCAGAATACCAGCATTAGCTTTTGCCGGGGAAAAAAAGAAAGAAAAACTACTACCTGCGTTTTGAAAGTAATTGGTATTTGGATGAAATTCTGGTTATATTACACTCATGGTCACCAAAGTGAGAACTAAGTCAAAACTAAGGTCGCCAAAGTGGAATTTGTGAAAACTCGGACACCAAAGTAGAATTTGACTCATGGCAATAAATTAGAAATTTCCCAAATAAAAACCGTATAAAAGAGAGGAAAAAATAGTAAAAATAATTAGCCACCTCTGGGAAGCGCCATCATTTGCAGAGCCTGAAGTTGCCTTTCCGGTTTCGATAACCTTGTCATTCCCAGCACTAGAATTTGCCCTAGACTTCTTCGCAGAACTCTGATCTTTTACATCTGAGCTTTTTCCTTCTGCTTGTGGAGCACCCGTGTTCACAATCTAGAACAAATTTGACGACTCAATGAATTAAGTATTTAAGGACACTTGCCTTCTGTTTATGAAGGAAAATGCCGTCTTTTGTGTCTCATGTCAAAATTAAGAATAAGTACAGACAATAATAGAGTAATACTTAGTAACAGTTACCGTGCCAATATTAGGATGAGCATAAACACCTCCAGGAGGATACAAACCCGGGTAATGGACAGGAGTACCATAAGGTGGCATCATAGGGTGCTGGGTGAAAAGACAACAAAACAAGTCCATTAAATTATAGCCCAAGTTTAAAGTCGCTAAAAAGAAGTACAGCCCCACTAGAACTGCAACCAGCTATAATCACTAACCTGCCCTGACCACATATAAGGATGAGGCGTTGGAGACGGGACAGTTGAGGCATAAAACGGTGGTGGGACCGCAGCATTATAATAAGCCTGTTCAAGAATTATTGTTGATCAGGATGGTCAAGAGTGTCAAGACGTAAGACATCATTCACAAACGTGACTGTAAAGAACTCATAAAGGAAATCAAGGGATCATCAATCATCAGTTATCCTTACGGTGATTTTCTAGAAGATTAGCAGGAAATTAAAGGTTCCTCAATTTGGTCAAGTGTGTTTCGTTTGGGCAAAACATCTACTGGAAATGATATATTTCCTCATTTCCCTTGTTAGGTTTGTAAGTAGTAGGAAATGTGAAACGAAAACGATCTTATGCCCAGAGAAACCTGTTATCCCTTGAAAAACAGGGCGTTCCATTAGGTTTTCCCATTACATTCAGAAGAGGACCCCCAAAATTATCTGTTAGTTCCGTTATTTTTCAATGAGGAACGACGCTGGTTTAAATCCTCCAAAATTATCTGTTGGTTCCGTTATATTTTCAGTTGACAGTTTTAATATATATCGAAAGCCTAATCATTCACTTCTCCACATGACCACCAATCATTGAGATGGCCCTGAAATCAGACATTACACAATGCACCCCAGCGCCGGGTTACCACACTAGGCAATTGTTACCCACAACTCAAAAAACCACAATTAGTAGTAAGTTAGTAACAAAATGGAACTTTAATCTCTAACACTGACTATACATCTCAAAAGGTATTGGTGAAAAATTACTTGAACTAATCATGTAATGGAACCAGCTTTGCCTTTGCTTGTGAAGACTTAAAATAGTAAGAAAAGGGAGTCAAAACGGTCCAAAGTTTACACAAACCTGCATCGATCTTGACCAATCAACATATGGTGGCATTGCTGTTGGAGTCTCCTATAAAAAAAAACGACTGCATCAATTTACGAGATTTGTGAAGAGAAAGAGGAGCCGCCACATACACAGATGGCGCACCAAGGAGAAAGAAGACAGAAAGAACCTGCGCTGAGCTTGCTGACTTGGAAGGGTTGGGTGGCGTTTGCTCTTCTGCTGCCCCCATTTACACACTTACACGTGCACAACAATCACTGGATTTGGCAAGGACAACGGATTTTGTTTGAGATTCTAATCCTAATAAAAAGGATACAAGGATCAACGTTTATTTGATGAGGTGCGAGCACTAAACTTAGTACTAATGACAAGTAAACACACTAAAAAATATTTTGATTTGAGACTCAATATAGCAGAAAAGAAGCCTGATTTACATTTACCAAATGTAAAGTAAAAAAAATTCGGAACCCTAAAAGTTGAGAGCACAAGTTTATCTCAGAAATTACTCAACCGCAAGGATGTTTCCATATTAAAGCAAAACAGCTCATTAAATTGGTCGCCCGTCTTTTAATTGAAATGTAGAAGTAAATCACTGCAATTCACAATGCAACCACTCTTTTTTGACCACCAGTACCACACCATTCATGAAAGACCAAGGCACTCGGGCGAGGTTGAAGGGAAAAGAAGATACGATAAAGAAGAAGAAATGAGGAGGAGAAGCTAGTGTATTGTTGCTTCTTCGTTCGGTTCAGTCATCGACAATCACAAGGATTCCTTTGTTTCATTGAGTAATAATAGAGGAGATGGAAAGATATCCAAAGAAGGAAAAGGTGGTGTTGTATTGTCGCATGCTTTTTTTTTATATACAAAGTCCTTTGTAATAGGACAGCGGATACTGATGGAGTGATGGGTTTATTAAGAAGCATTTGCATATTTCCTTTCCTTCCCGATGCCCATTAACAAAGTTGTTGCAAAAGATTGTTATACTAGAGAAGAAAAAAAAAACTACCTTTTACAGTGCAGTAGTTTCTCTTTTACACAATATTGCAATTACAAGTACTGTTAAAAGTACACTACTAACCAGATTCAGTCGCAAAAGTGTACGAGCTGTGTCATAGACATAAAAAATTAAAGGTTACCGTTACATAGACAAAATGACAAACTACGATATTTCACAGCTATAGTCGACATTTCAAAATGCCACTAGCATTTCACACAATTTATACTATCAATATTTGTTTTTCAGATAATATATTGTTAGACGTGTATGACTGTGTATTTGTAAAAAAAGACGATCTTACTTGAATAGGATATTTTCTATAGGCTCTTACCCCCGCATTTGTAAACAATGGGGTCGGGGTGAACATAGACTAAAAATGTGAGAAATCAGTTGAGTTACAGATCTGAAAACGAAGGGAAAATCTAACATGTTTGGTTGAATTTAATGGAATTACGGCCATTTTGGCTGCAATCGAAATATCGACTTCGCAACTGTTACCTCGGACGCGTACAAACATGTTTGTACCATATATGTTGATACTTAGTATGGGGTGTGAAGAATAGAAATAAACAAATAAGAGAGGGCTACACGATAACCATGTATCCTACTACTACTACTACAAGCTATTCAACTAGGGCTGCCATATGCGGTATACAATATACAGTCACTAGGGTATTGCCAATGAATTTGCTTGTGCTAGAGTTAGCTTGCGTTCCTCAACTATCTATTGATATAAGGAAAGGAAAATAATCAAAACTAAGTTTACCCTCCTACAAGTTATGGATGAGGTGACTGGTACCATGGATTACAGTTTTCAGCATAAACCTTGCTTAACTCATCAGATGGCGCTAAAGGAGACACGTGTTTCTGGTTTTGAAGGGTATCTAAGATCAGCTATTGCAGTGATACATGATCAATAAGAAGCTACTTTAAAAATTCTTGTCTGTAACATCATAGGGCTAAAGCCTTACAAAGATAAACCCTATACACGTGCATGATGAACAATTAGCTTCGTATATTGCATTGCAGACTCTAGCTCTATGGTTACCTCACCTTGCAAAAACGCTATCAAAAATTCAAAGACGAAGATGCAACATTTCTGGTTCAAAAGTTAATATGGCTGATCCTGGAAATCTAACCTTCTACTCCTGCGTCCCTCCCAATCTTATGGCCCTACTTTCTATTTTGGGATGTTTTAAGAAAAAAAGGTAAAATAAAAGCTTTAGCACTTGATCTATAGGGAATGAGGACATTTAATTGTGATGGAGGGAAAAGTAGTTACTCTAAGTAGAGACGATATTCGATATCCCTCTTGTGCTTTACTATATTCAGAAAGGGGACAACTAATTTGGAGTTGAATTAAGAGGGTAGAAGGAGCAATAAAATCGGGATGAAGGGAGGATCGCAGATGATCGTAAGTTAGAAGCAAATCATAGTCATCGGAACCTCAACTTTACCTTACTTAATTAAGCCATGCTATTGAAAACCATCATCAACCTAAAAACTAAATTCATAATTGTTTGGCATAAACCCCTGAAACATTCCACATATCACCTCATTAAACGACATCAACGGTCTATTTTCTGAATCCTTGATAGCCACTCCTCCAAATCCACTTTTTTCCTTATGAAATCTACTAATATGCTCTCTAATTCTAAAGTAAGTACTAACTTTTCCAAAAACTTACTATAGTAAGTACTCCATAATCCATATATACTAGCAAAAACTCTTGTGTCCTCCTGGAGGACCTTAAGAAGGAGGAATAAAACGAAATATTATAATAGTTTACCCGGGGTAAGGAGGACCGTACTCCCGGAGGACACAAGAATTACTCGTATAATAGTACTAAGTCAAGTCAAATTTTCATAAGAGTCAAGATCTTAAAACTTGCTCCCTATTAGGTGCACCTCATTGAAATTCTTCGCCTCTAACTGCAAATCCTGGTTCCGCCACTAAATTTATTACTAATGACAGAGAACCCACAAAACCCTTTAAATCCCAAAATGAGATGATCAACTCTAAACTAGTAAACTTCATCAGAATTCCAAACATGTAAATCAAAATAACATAAAACAATAACTAAATATCATATACCCACAAAAAATATAACACCCATTAACAAAATTAATCAACAAAACATATACTTCCTCAGTTTAAGCCAATTGTATACATTTGTTCAATATAAATAAATTAAGAAAATAAATAAAAACTGAAAAATAGAGTACCTTAGAGGCTTAGAAGTTAAAAGAGTGGAAACTAGGAAAGAAAGGAAGAGAGAGAAAGTGTGTTGTGTGTTGTGTGTAAATGGGTGTGAGGTGGAAGTCCAAGTGGGATATGTTTGTGTCTGCAAAAGTCTGCTGTTTGTGACAAAACAGGTTAGTTATAAGTTGTATTACACTTGAGTTTTCTTTTGCTTAATTCTGTTTGAAGATTTTAGTTAGCTTTTTGGGTTGTGTTATGGAAAATATCACTTGGTCTAGCTTTAGATGGGATGACCCGTTTTATTGTTTCTGACCGGTAAAATTCCCTTACAAAATAGTTAGTAGAAGGATTATTTATTATCTCCCAATTTTTCTCTCCTGCTTTTTGTGAGGGACTTGATTTGTCTAAAATAATAAGATGGTCGCCCAGTTTCAAATAAGAATTTGTGAAAAAAGATAAAGAGTGAATAAATATGTTTTTGGTGCTTTCTAATTAGGTTTACACAAATGTGGGTGACACGTTATGGAAAGGAAAGGCAGGTTTACAGCTGTTGTTATACAAGTGGAGGAGAGTTGGCCCAATTTGGGAAATAAAATGCGGAATTAGGAATGTGGTAACAACTTGCTAATTCACTACTTCTTTGATGGGATATTAAGTAGAGTTGGCAGACAATGACACGACACGAAAATACGACACAAAATAAAAGGGTTTTGGTTGATTCTTAATGATCTTTTTGTTGTGTCGACATGAATACGACACAACACAACAATTAATTGGTTTGGATCGAGCTGGGTAAGCATGAACTCGACAAGAATGACTTATTTACTAATAAATCCTAATTTTTCTTAATAATCCATCAAATAAATATATTTACACTTTCTAAATATACACATGACACGAAAACGCGACACGAAATTAGCGAGGTAGGGTTGAGGCTTGATGACCCTTTTCGCTACTCGTTTACGTGTGACACGAACCCGAACCCGACATAACTCAATATGTTTGTCAGGTCTAATATTAAGAGCATCACAATAGTGAGTTAATCATATATTCTCTTGTTTTTTAGTAACTTTTTTCATCCACTCTCCCAATTTATAATTACATCTATTTAATTAGTTCCCCAACAATATTAATTCACATACATACCTTCCCAAACGAAACACATGGCGGTAAGTCTCCTTTGTAACGGATATTTCTGTCACAATCTTCTAACATGTGACGTATCGCCTACGTGTGTAAATAAGACAAGTCTAGGGAATCACAAGTGGCTTGTTTTTTCCTACTCATGTGGCTATTATTTGACCCGTCACAAATTTGTGACGGATATGCCCGTCAGTCCGTCACAAATGAGAATTTGTGAACACATGGTGCTCTTACTTTTTTTTGGGAACCTCTAGATCCTCATATAATGGGAAGATTGATGCAATAATGGATTGGACCGTTCCCTATTCGATGAGAGAATACGCATATAGAGAGCCAGAAAGGTAAAATGGAATTTGGATCATCTCGATTTCTTTTAGGAGACGAAGAGCCAATTTTCACCCTTAAACCCATTTAATAAGGTTTTTCTCACTTTAATATCCCTTTATTTTTGCGTAAAAATAGAATTCGACGTTGCCAAAATGCGATCTGGACCACTGAATTTTTAGGATATGAAGATGATTTCCATTCGTAAAAAAGGCCATTGTGGATACTATAACATGCGACAGGGTGTTAACTGAAGTCTAATGTACTGCGTCACCATATTTTTCAAGCAATGAGACCAAGTGGTGGAGTCATTTTAACTTGACACAGAAATTATAAAGGTATAAAGCTCCCATTGTCTATCGTTGTTTTCTATACTTTGATCGCGGAAACGACCACGCATATTCGAGTCACGGTTATAAACCTTGAACTCGTTTATAAATTTTAAACTCGTATCCCTTGTCTATATTTTGAAATTTGATTCTATAACTCATCCCTCTCCTTTCCTCACTCACCCGAACCCGTCCTTACGACCACTTTCCCATCACCTCAATTGACACCTTTTCAACCGGTTCTTCCACACGACCAGTTCTTCCCTCTTTTTCTCTATGGAGAATGTCGGAGAAGATTGAAGAAGATTGGAAGGAAAAGACCCGAAGCATACCATCATTGGCGCACCAAAAGGGAACTCTTACACTCCCCTCATCTTTTTTATCTTGGTCTCCTGAATGACCGTCTCACACTACATACAGCACCAACTCATGCACCACTTATGTAGGGTCTAACACAAAAAATAAAATAAAATGCGCAGACCGTAAATGAGAGGTCTCGCATACAAAGTGGTATGAAAGCATCTCATATAAGAACTTGTGATCAATTTTTGTTATTCATGTGAACACTGTTGTAATCCTCCTTTTACCGCCAACAGATGAAAGAAGAGCAAGAACGTAGGAAACAAGCCCCATTACCATTAAGCAGAAGTGCAGCATAATAACTACATAGACATACCAAGATTCAGATATCTCATCAACTGTGTGTCGGATTTACCCAATTCCCTTGCCTCACCTCAGTGTCTCCTGAGATAATGAAGAACTATCGAGAATTCGAGATACAAAGGATTTCCATACGGTTTTCATCAATTCAAAGTAGGCGTACGATAATTTACTGTATAAAGTACGTCCCTTGCCAGTAGAAGCAAGTAGAATCTCCTGTTTAAGTCAAAGAGAGTTCATTGTAAAATGGCAATTACCATCCAGCAGTATTAACATCAACGCTTCGATGTACCTTACTAGCAATTAGCAAGGACCCAAATGTAGTCTTATTTTTGTGTCAGCAGTAATAATTAACAATGTATTACATTAAAATATGGCTCTCTCAGATGCTGACCCAAGATAAATGTTACTCCGTCTCATTCATACCAATTTCCATTTTCACATCATTCACTGGAATGGGAGGGAGTACCACTTTAGAAACTCTTATTATAAATTCAAAACATAACTTACAGCCTGCTAAGTGTTATTGTATCGTTGCTTTGTGGTTGAACTGCAGGACTAAACTGTCATCCGAATTTGTCCATAACTCTTCCTGTTCCTGCCTTTTAAGTGAAATTCTTAACTCGCACAACACGAACTTATGATTTATCCTTCCCAAAACATAGAATACGGATATAATAGTATTCTTTCTTGTGTAGCGGTTTAGAAACCCTTGCTTGAAACTCGATCTTTTTTTTTAAATGGCTATTCTTGCTTTGGTTGATTGTTGCATAATTCTAGATTTGGCAACTGTAGCTTGACCCAAATGTAGTCCATGACAGAGAAGAAAATATGATAGCATGGACTCTAACAGTATATCGTTCCAGACGACAATCCTGCTAGCTAGGAGCACTCGGGTATTTAATAATTCGATGCAAGATCACAGTCCTTGCCTGACTGATTTCCCTACTATACTTGGCACAATGTGCTGTAAGATTATCAATTCCATCCATGAACACATTTAAGTTGCTCCTAATCTCCTCCATCACAATTGTCAATGCATCTTCATCTCTTAATGCAAAATCAGCATTCGTCACTAATGACTCAATTTCAATCTCCAACTTACTGACCAAAACTCTAATATTATCCAAATCTTTCACAGTCATGTAAGTTCCAAGTTGCATCTCAAAGATCAAATCCCTTTCAATCTTCAATTCTCGCTCATACTTCTTCCAAAGCGAGTTGACCCATTTGCCAG
This sequence comes from Heliosperma pusillum, assembly GCA_022085475.1. NCBI lineage: Eukaryota > Viridiplantae > Streptophyta > Magnoliopsida > Caryophyllales > Caryophyllaceae > Heliosperma > Heliosperma pusillum. Next base: position 68,614 of record JAIUZE010000714.1, read on the forward strand.
CCCCTCCAATTGGGGTTGAAACAGCAGCCGCCAAGGCTGACGCCACAGGAGGGGCTGCAATAGCTGCAGCAACAATCGAACATATCACAACTGCCACAAACGCAGCCCCAAATATAATATTAGACACCTTCCTATAAACCTTGACCGATTTCAACTTCTTGTCAAGCTTACGCTTTCTAACCTGCAATCTCCGTAACATTTGCACTTGCTGAGTGTAAACCTTTTGAAACAAAGTGAGAAACTCCTGACCAAAGGGCTCCCCGGCCTCTTTAAAACTCCTCAATTCATGCAACGTTTTCGCAAATTTATCACAAGAATTCACAATACCATCACCATTAACAACACCCATTTCCTCCTCGAATTGTCTTAAAGCCAACTGTATAATCAACTGTCGGTCACGAGCACGCTTAAGGCATTGATCAAGGGAAGTAAAAAAGTCCAAAGTCTGAACACTATACTCAAAATAATCCTCAACTAATGAAAGTAACTCTTTATTTTTCCAAATATCATTCTTGCATTCCAATATAACCCTAACAACTTCTTGATTCATATCCATGAAAGAACTAGTAACTTGTGTAAGAGAATCAAAAGAGAATGCACCAACTTGCTGACTGAATCCACCATTATCAGATAATGTACTGATTAAAGAAGTGGTGTGCTGTTGAAGTTTCGAGTCGAAAATTTTGACATCTGGGTCATGTTGACAAGCTGCTAAATAAGAATTCAAATCCCTGGTTTTTATTAAATTGGATGCACTTCCACTACTACTACTACTACTCTCACCACTACCATTACTACTTGTTGTTGTTGTTGTTGTTGTTGTTGTTGCTGCTGCTGCAGGTGAGCTATTTGATCTTTTGCTTAATTTAGATCCCATGATTCATAAAACCCTCAAAAACCCAGATTTCAGCTTTAATTCTCCTTCTTTTCTTAGAGTAAAGCTCAAAACTTTGGTGAAAATGGTGACAATTGACAGAATTGTGATTCAATACTCCTATTTTGGGCAATAAAGGTTGAAACTTTGGTGAAAATGGTGAAGTGGGCAATTGACAAAATTATGATTCAATACACTTTTTGACAGTAAAGGTTGAAACTTTGGTGAAATGGTGAAGTGGGTAATTGACAAAATTGTGAATTTGTGATTCAATACACTATTTGATAATAAAGCTTGAAATTTGGGTGAAATGGTGAAGTGGGCAATTGACACTATTGTGATTTAATACACTATTTGACAATAAGATGAAACTTTGATGAAAAAGAGGAAATGGGTAATCAACAAAATAATTAAAAACTCCAGAAAATTAAACAAAATTTTACCTTTGTTTTGTGATTCAATCTTGATAGAGATTAGAGAGTAAAGAAAGAAACTTTGGAGAGAAAAGATGAGGAATTGAAGTGGGAAATGAAGAGTAGTTGTGATGAATGAAAACCCAATTTCAAAATTAGGAATTGAGCAAGAAATTCATCACAAAATGTGAGTCAAATTGAAAGTGATTGAGATATATTCAAAGGTTTTTAGTGTTGATGCAAAGAGGTGGACTTGGTCAAAATTTTGTGGTGTGAGATTTAGTAGTCAAATTGCAGTTTAAAACCAACTAAAAATAAGCAAGTGCACTCTACGACTAGAGAGTATACCTCTCATGTACTACACAGATAATATAGTTTTTGAGCTTTATAATAAAGTTTTTGAGTTTAGTATTAAAAATTATGAATTTTACTGTAAATTTTTTGAGTTCATTAATTTGAATATTAAGCTCAAAAAAATTATAATAAAACTCAAAAAACATCACATATAAAATTTAAAATGCTAAAAAAAAATGCACAAAAACTCAAATTTATACTAGTATGAGGTAGTACTTCCGATGTATAATTTTTTTTCCCGACTAGAGATTAGAGATGCCTAAATAAAATGGATTTATTAGACCATCCCCAAGAAAGGTCAATAAGTAGGTCATGATGACCTTGCTTGGTCATGGTAATTGCATCATTAAGAAAGATAATCTTGTGACCTTATTTTGTTAATTTGTGACCAAACTCATATATGGTCAATTTGTGACCTTGCTTGAAACAAATTGACCTCAACCACTTGTGTGTACCATTTATATTGGTTGAATATTGAAGAAAAAAAAAAAAGGGGCATATTTTGTTAAATTGTTTATTTAAATTTTGAGGAAGTTCATTTAAATTAGCACAAATTCTTATTTCAGACCGAGGTATCCGTCTTAAGCTTAAGACGGATACCATATTCTCTCACAAAATCCCCATCAAGGGTGAGTGGAGAGCACATGGTGGGAGCCCACCTTGTCCCCTCTACCCATTTCCTCTCACAAAATACCCGTTGTAAGATCCGACCCGTCTTAAGCAAGACCTACTGTTAAATTAGTATATAAATTTTTGGCCCATTTTTTTTTTGCAAATCGTTTATTTAATTTTTCTTCGTTCAAATATACCCGTTGGATTAACTATAATATAGTCGTTGGATCGAATATAGCCGTTGGATTAATTATATTAACGGTTCGTACAAATTCATGGCGAAATTCGTGATTGTGCAACTCATAACGCATTAAAAACGGTCTTATTGAGCATATTTGGCAAAACTTTCGTAACTAAAAGGGGCTTTTAATGCATTTCGTAGTATTCAATGTTTTAAATTTTTAATTTTTTTAATTATGTATGCGTTATTTTATATGTGAAATTATGTTTTTCCAAAAAAATTTTAATTGTTAATGAAATCGTCTAATAATTTTTCGAAATAATAAAATTGTTATTTAATATTTTTTTCCCGTAAAGTAACTCATAAGATTAACATAGCCGTAAAATATTGGGGTACTTTTTATTCAATTAAGATATTTACAATAATAGAAAAAAATTGATTTATAAAATGTTTGGAAAAATAATTAGAAAAGTAAGAGAGAGAAAAGTGGGGTAGAGAATGTGAGAAATGATTGGGAATGATGTGAAGTGGAAAATGATTGGATTGATGACCTAGGTCGTGACCTTCTGCTTGGGAGGGTTAAAGTAGGTCAAAATAATTAAAGTGAGATTAAGATTAAAACTGGGTCGCGACCTAGTTAGCGCAACCACTGCTTGGGGATGGTCTTAGTAGTCATGATTTTGTGGTGGTTACTTAGTCACTGCATGAAAATTATAGAATACTGAGAAGCCGAGATAGGGTGGTTGGGTTTTAAGAGATTTCTAAAAGAGTTTATCTGATGTATGAGTATGTATCTTCCCTAATGAAAGATCCTAGAAATTTCTGCTCATAAAACATTTGACTAATCATATAGCTAAAAAGCTACTCCTTAGCATGGACTATGGAGTTGCGCTGGTCAAACTTCAGGCTCGGACTCAACCTGTTCCTCGGTTTTATTTTTATCGGGCCTGTGTGAATCGTGAAAAGGCCGGTCCGACCCGTCATAATTCAGGTCAGACTCAATTCAATGAATCCAAGCCAACCTGTCCTCGACCCGCCTAGACACCCTCGAGCCGCCATAATTTGAAATTTATACAGCACCGGATGACCCGACTCGCTTAGACCTGTCGTCGGTCGGGATCGGGCCGGTCCCCTTACGTCGGGCTGGTTATGGGCCCGCCTACCAGATCCACCCCTGGTTAACAGGCCCAGCCCGGCCATAATGTTTGACCACCCCTAGTACGAAGTAGTAACAAAGAACATTGTACTCCCTCCGTGTCGCCCAATTTCATACATTTAATTAAATACGATTCACGTATATTGAACGACGCATGTACTTGGTTTGAAAGGGGGCAGACAGGCAATACATCAATAAATTAGAAAATCTTAGCGATATAACACTACCAACAAATGGTGGATCTACGGAGAGTTAGGAGTCGCTTCCTAACCCCCGAGAAGAGACATTTTTGACTTTTTATCTTCTATTACTTGTAGTTTTATTTGTTTCCCGTATATCTTATTCTGATTAGTTGGTTGTCCTCTTAACAAAAAAAATCCATAGTTATTATAATGCTCATTCTGACCCCGTAATACTACTAGTAGTTTTTTTTTGGAAATGTTTTACTTTTTACGAAGTATATGAATTTTATTTTGTATTAAGAAAACATGTTCGAAATGAAATGAGCGCAATTCTAGTAAATAGGCCAAAAACAGAGACAATTCCTGAGAATTAGAGTAGCTAATTCAACGTCGAACAAGGTTTCTGTTATCTTTCTTCTTCTTGTGGTATCCCGTTTATGCTCATCATCAGAAGTCAGAACAAAACAAGAATTGATTTCAGTCAGAAGAATGGATCTTCAAAGTCAACCCCACATAGCATTAGTGAACAACCATAGCATTCTGTACTAGTCTACTACTCGTAACTTCGTAAGTAGTACTCCGTACTTCGTAACATTAGTACGGAGTACTCGCTATATTAATCAGGGAACGCCAAAAATCACCGCATACAATCAGTAAAAATACCCAAATAACAGATCAATTTCACTGTCTTACTACAGTTACATTCAAACTACTACCACTAAACAAACTTACTATCACTATGACAAATTCAAAATGTTGAATCATGTAGTATTTTATGTATAACTAATTCTGTCTATAACCAATGTAATCAGCAAGAGCAATTAAGGGCATTGCTTTCTCAGCATCAAATCCAACCAGCTGTTCTCTAGCCTCTTTATTCAATCTTTCAGCATATTCCCTTGATTTCTCAATCCCCATTAGTTTCGGAAATGTCATTTTCTCCGCCAACAAATCTTTTCCCGCTGTTTTCCCCAGTTCTTCCGATGATTTTGTCACGTCTAAAATATCATCCACCACCTGAAACAACAACCCAATTCCTCTTGCAAAACGTCGCAACCTTTCCACCTCCTCATCAGTGCCACCACCTATAATCGCCCCCAAAACAACCGCTGCTTCCAACAATTTCGCTGTCTTATGGATGTGAATAAACTCCAACTCCTCGATTCCTACCCCTTCAACGCCTTCTGAATGAATGTCTACCACCTATTACAAAAACAGAATACCATATGAAAGTCCTTAATCAGATATATAGTGAAATAAAACAAAAATCATTTATACCGTATATATTCATGTCATTTATTGAATTCTCTGATTTACGGTTGTATATAACATTTCTTTTTATTTGTCGATTTAGAACTAATAAATTTTTTTGTTTCATTTGTCCTTTTACATTTTTACATGTATATCACATGTATGATGATCATTCTACAATTTTCAAAGCACTAGTAATTATGAAAAAGATATACTTCTAAGTTCTAACTAGAATCGGGAAAACTGACCCGACCCGCACCCAAATCAAGGACCTGATCTAACCCAAAACCCCAATTGATCCAAAACAACTCAAGCTGACCCGAATGTTCATTAATGAAAACTAACTATTATCCCAAAATAACTTGAAAACAGTCAACCCAAAAATGACCCGAATTCTTGGAAACCCAAATAACTCAAATGACCCGAATTCTTGGAAAACATTATTTTTTTATTTTCAAATATCATTTTCCAATACTTTCTTAATTCAGGTGAACTATTCCAGACCGACAAATAAAAAAAGATCGAGTATTAGATTAGATTAGATTAGATTAGACGACCTGTCCAGCAACGAGGCCTTCGGACCCAATAGCAGAAGCAAGCTCCCCAACCGCGGAAACAACCTTACGAGGCGAAACACCAACCGGAGTCGCCTTCACAAGAAACTCGAAAGCGAAAGACAAGAGCGAATCACCGGCTAAAACCGCAACATCTTCACCAAAAACCTTATGAGTAGTAGGTTTCCCTCTTCTAAGATCATCATTATCCATACAAGGTAAATCATCATGAATCAAACTCATTGTATGAATCATTTCCACCGCACATGCCGCCGCCATTGCCGCTGTCTCCTCACCTCCGACCAACTCACATGCTGCAATGCATAAAACTGGTCTAACCCTTTTTCCTCCTGCTAGTAAACTGTATCTCATTGCTTTGTGGATTATTTCTGGGTGTTTTATTGGTATTGCATTTGAAAGTGCTTCGTTTATTTTATTTGCTTTTTCTGTCATGTATTTGTTGAAATTGAATTGGGTTTTTTGGGTTGTGTTTTGATTTTCTTGGGTTATTATTGCTTTGATTTTGGACATTTTTGAAGAGGAGAGAGGAATGATTGAGGAGTGTAATAATGGGATTTTGCCATTATTAATATTATTCAAGTTTTTGGTTAAAATTGTTGGAATTGAAGATCTAGATCTTGGAATTGAAAAATTGGTTTGTACCCAAATGCCAGAATTCAGATTACTGCAAGTGCTGCTACTCATCTTGATGATTTTTGTCAATTTTTTCCAATTTTTTCCAATTTTTTTTCAAGAATTTTATGTGATTGGTAAGTGTGAGGGGAACTTTTTAGTAAAAGATAGGATAAATTGAATTATTTATGAGAAGATTTGAGGATAAGAGACATGAATTTTGATGATTAAAAGTGCAAATTGTTGGGAAATTTTGTGGAATTTGATGGGGAAAGTGAAGTGAAGTGAAGTGGATGTTATCAACACTCAAATCTACAAGTTTGGAGTGGATAGAGTTTTGTAGATTAATCACTATTTTGTGGGTTAATGATGTTTTTTTAGCATTTAGTATTTTGTAGTTTATAATCACTATTTAGTATTTTGTGTGTGTCTAATGATTATGATGTTTAAAAGTTGTGTGAAATTGGTAATTGGTAGATGAAATTTATAAGGAATGATTATTACAGGATGGTTTTTTTAACATTATAATGGGAACAAACAACCTGGAATTAGAGAGTAATCTGGATTATTGGGGTGGATTATGATATCAAGATTGGTTTGTTACTCAATTTGGTGGAAGTGAATAAGTGAAAATGCAAAATTTGAGAGTAAGATAGTGATTTTTTATGATCTAAAAGATATTATCGGGTTTTATGCAGTTATTGATAATTACTATATTCTAGTTCGATTTTAAGAAAATCTCGTCACCGAAAATATTCTACGATAGTATGTCCTTTTACAATTTGGATTGCAAGATCGTACGAGAAAATCTTAACCATCTAGATTGCAATGCTAATAGTTATGCACTTACTCCCACAACCAAGTACGATAATAATCAAAGTGATTTTGAAATCAAAATTGAATCAATAGAACTTCATTTCCAATCATTTAAGGATTTACACTGAATCAAAAATTAAAACCAAACGGGGGAAGAGAAACAAATAGAAAAAGAATAAATAAAAGTGTTATAGAAGTTAATCCACACCTTCGGCAACATTATACAGTGAATTAAATTGAAATCAGTTTAAATTAGAATAATTTTATTCTTCAATATCATACCTAAAGATATACTTATAAAATGACTTCTTTCCGAACATGTTTCAAAATTAACATAAACATTCGTTGAACTTATCTTCCAAACGTCTTTAACATTTTCGGAGAATCATATACAGAGTAAGAAAAATATAAATAAAATTTGCACATTTCTTAAAGAAAATAATCATACAATATATATTATGCCATTTCTGTTACACTTATTGTCATGATCGTCTTACAAATTGTCATCCCATACAATTTTATCACTTTAATCTTGTCTTATACCGTCATCTCAGCCTGCAACAAGATACAAAACTAAGCCAGCCTTAGCGAAAAGACAAATAGAAATAATCTGAAATCAATTGCAAAAATAAAATTTTGTATAGATTAGTATAAAATTTTAGAGACAAATAAAAACTAGGTCCTTATCTAAAATGCCATGTTATTAGATTATTTTAAAAAAAAAAAGTAAAATAAATTGAGTCGGAGAAAATTAGTAGCATGTCCCATATAAAAACAAAAAGCTCATCTCATTGAAGACGTGTACTCTCCGTCACAGACTGAAGGCGGATAGTGGTCATCTCACAATATGCAATTGCACTCTTCATTAGACCAAAAAAATGTAAGCTCTTCGTTAGACAAAAAAAAACAATATGCAAATGAGGGGGACCTTCATTTGCCCTCCACTTGCCTTTCCTACTTGCATGTTGTGAAAGAGACACTATCCGTCTTCATCTTGTGACGAATAGTGCCGTCTTTAATGAGAATTGGTGTAGGATCATAGTCACATACTCACATTTCATGGATTATCCATTATTCGAGGACCATTCACTTGGTATACTTAAGTGGACAAGAACTTGGGGAAGTCCTATCTTTGGTTGGTACTTTTATAGGGCCATATGTAATTCCTACATTAAATGGATCACAAATTGCATTACGCTAACTTCTCTTTCAAGAACATCGTTGTTCCATTACCCGACAATTATCTATTACAATGTTTTGGGTAAATATGCTAATGTCTAGTTCTCCGAGTCTCTCTCTAACGGGACATAAACATTATGTCCCCTAAAAATGTCACAATAAAGACGACTATCAGAGAGTCTGTGCGCATCAAAAACTGCATTCCTCATATATGGCCTAATCCTTCAGTTCAATCATCGAGACGGGATCTACTTGTGATACAGGTATATAATACTGAAGACAAAGAATCCAGCCATCTGCAACGATCATAGACGAATAAAAAAATTAGTCTCATCATAAAACTAGTTCAATGGATTGATCTCATATTATCAAGTAGAGGAGATGCAAAGCAGTACCGTTGAAAAGGAAGCTCCGTAGTAAGGGAAAGCTACTGGTATAAATCTTTCATACTCATTATGCTTATATGGCCTTACAGGAATCTGCAAACGGTTTTTCATTAGCCAATCAGAGTGAAAAATGAACTTCAGGAAGAGTAACCTCACATAGATTAGATTATGGCATCACCTGTTTTGACAGAGACAAGCTCGTGTAACCAAGACTCTGATACTCGATCTTGAACTGGAACACACCATACACGTCTGGTACTTTGAATGATGTATGATAGAGACCCTGCACCAAGTAAAACAATGAGTGGGAATTCTACCTAACCACACTAGAAATAGAGCATGAGATATATCATCAATGACATTACCACGGTGCCACAAGGGATCCCGCAAATGACGGGGTAGAGGGGGAATGCAGACAATACAGAGGTTTCTCAATCAAAATTGAAAATTGCGTCAAAAATTATATAGAACAATTAATACTTCACAATTAAAGAACCGCAAGCTGCGGCGCACCTGGCTCAATGAACAACATAGTCTTTTTGCCATCATGACCCACAAGCAAAGAAAATCAAGTCTTTGGCTCCACTGGAAAGGAAATAATGACATATCGTCACATATGCAATGCATAATATGTAGTTTTTATATTACCTTCTTATTGTTTGATAGCGCCTTCAACACATAGGGGCTCATCATGTAGAACTGCAGTTGTAAATCATTTGCCACATATGGCTCCCAGCTAGTCCCAGACCACTCGTAAACCTCAACAGAGTATTCCTGTAACAAAGATATCGGTGTGAGGGATGCTAATTGCTTTACTTGCTAGCTGCTACCATGAGTGCTTTAATGTTGTACCCAGTTGACTTTGATGGTCAACCGATGTCACATTTGACTATTGATATCCGTCTACAGATGTAGAGATAATATGTAAAAAAAATTACCTAACTGAACTACTACTTTTATATCAACATTTTTATTGAAGTTATAGGCCAGCTAACGTATAGCGTGAAAATATATCCATTAAATGTGACAATGTTTAATCACAGAAGTCCAACAGAAATCGGTATAAATCACAGGGAGGGAAGTATAAAAAATTATTACCAGGTCATCATTGATGCGATAGATGGAAGGTTCATCTGTTTCCCCAATTTTATGATGTTTGACATTGAGGGCCTAACGAAATACAACAGTAGCGTCAAGTAAAAAGAAAAGATAATCAAACAATCAACAGCAAGAGTACATAGTGTAATATAATATTGGTATGTAAGGTACCTTTAGATGACCTCTCTCATGGAAAATCCATTTACTTAACTCTGTTGCGAACTGTTCATTACCAGATTTTTGATACCTAAAAAATAAGAGGGAAAAAAGACGGAACATTTTAATTTGCCTGCTACTCAATAGCCATAGTTTAAGTTCCAGGTCTAGCATAGTATTCTGAAGTAATAGATAAAGAGATTTGTACTAGAAACAAATAAAAGCTGAATATTTCTACAATCAAGATGACAATCCATCAAATATATACTCCTAACAAAATAGGCATGAATTTTCTATCCACGTTCAATTCAGCGTCATTTATCATTGTGACGCTGTCATCTAAAAGGTGCATGAGGGGGCAATTTATCTTTCATTGCTTCATTACCAACAGTCAAGGTATACCTTCTCTATGGAACAATAAGAAAAGAAACCAAAATTTCACTTTCACAGACAATTCAGCATAAGAAAACATAGCTAAGGAGTAGCAGGAGGCGAAAAATACAGCAGGCTTTGAAGAGAAAAAGAAAAGTAACAACCATTGCTTTAGTTGTACAAATAAATTCCATGATGGATTATCGGTTACATACAAAAACTGTTTATAGCTTATTCCATTCCTTCACAATTTTTTAAATCTAAATGAAAAGATTTTGCCCTTTTGCATTGCTGTGAGTGAAGTAATAAAATAATGACAAATTAAGTTTACGCCCTAACTGCGCTTTTTTTAATCAACACAACATAAGAAGCAGGAAAAGCAAAGCAAATTGTATACAGTTATGCATAATCAGTAATGATTAAATAATAAACATCACTTACTTGACAGAAGTACCAGCTTTTTGGACACCCGACCTAAAAAATCTGCCTCAAACAAAGAAGATGATATATTAATTATTGAAGCGCTATGGAAATGAAAGGGCGGAGGATCGTGACATACTACGACAAGCACTCACCGGTCACTAAACATATCTAAAGAGCCAGAAATCAGAATGCGGGCATTATTTCTAGCCTGCAAATAGTTGAAATAACACTAGTTGAGTTTTACTGCATCTAAAAGAAAACATTTGCATTGATGCATCTCTGGAGATAAATAAAAAGCAGTAAAATTGGCTAGACTAGACTCATTACTCTTTGTTTCTGGATTATGATGGAATAAATCAAAATGACTTGCTAAAATGGCTGCGTTTTTTCTCTTGTGAAGTAGCGGTCCTCCGATGCATTGTTCGACGCAATTTCATCATGGGTCATTCGGAACGGGCTCTTTGTGTTGCTAAGACAAGGGTAAGGCTGCATCCATCCATTTAATTTCTTATTTCATTTATTCATATTTATATACACACGGTGAAGTGGGTGAACTTTATGTTCATTGGCACTTTCATCCCCGAACATAAGCATGGCATCCGACAATTGCTTTCTGCCTTAAGCAAGTCGCAAGCTTCACTACAACTAATTTGTCAATAAAGCAAATACCATTACAGGTTTAAATCACAACTTCAAATATATCATTAAATTTCATGTTGGTACAAGCTCTACTTATATGAGAGGGATTGATGAAAGTGTGACCCTCATGAAGACGCATGAGAAGTGCAAACTGATTAGAAAGAGAATGAAAATGACTGAAATGGTTGGGTTACTATTCAAGGGGATTTTGGAAATATATTTTTAATATTGTTAATAACAACACAAAATATGATCTATACCCAGGAAATTAAAGTTAGATGTTCAAACATGAAGGTGCACTAGAAGAGTTGGTAAGACAATAAACCTGAACGACTGACACCAGGGAGATTGAAGATCCAGTGATGGTTGGAGGGTTTGACAGCTTGGAACTCGGATTTGCAGAATATGCTGCAGGGGAAGCTGAGAGAACTTTCACAACCTGGAAAAGTTAAAGCTTTCTATAACATTTTTTTTAATTCGAACATAGCACTACTCCGAGTTTCCAATATTAAGTTGATAACCAGGTCAAGGAAGATGTACAGAGTATGCACTTACCAGACTATTGGCAGGATTGATTGAGTGTGCGATTCCTCTAAACAGCACAGGAGCCTGAAAGACAAGAGATAACTGTAATGCATTACTACGGTATAACACACGCCTTATGAAAAAAGTAGATTGATGAGGAAAACTGACCTCAATCTTTTCTCTCCCAAGAATCACATCTGACTGAATGAGATCGTCACTGGCAATCAAAGTATGATCCCCGTCTAATTCAGAAACAGAGTAACTGGTATGATCTACAATCACAGCCGATGAATCCTAGGACATTAAAACAAAAACAAACCTTAGTATGAATTACAATAATGTAGCCCTCTTGCATGCACCTCAATAGACTCCTGGACATATATAAGACAAATACAAAAGATAACGAGAAGTTTGTCCTCTTAAGTTCACAACTTGATAAAACCAAACAAATACAAAAACAACAGGAGCAGATTAAATCCTGGAAGATGTGAAACTCCCCTTATCTGACATATGAATACAGGGGAAAAGATAAATTTGGGACTCTAAATTACAGGTCTAAATTAATTCGGTATTTGGATAAAAAGTAAGTAACCTGAGAAACTGTCTCACATTAAAATAATATCAGACATTACATATACATCAATAGAAACTTAGAGAAGGAACGAAAAATGGAGTAAAAGTAATAACCATATATAATGTGAGAGGTCTGAGAGTCTCATGATAAGCTTATCATGAAAGTGTCTCATATAAGAATTGGTATTTAATATAAACATAGACTGAAACATGGTTTTCTAAACAGCCTACTTCAACCATTCTGACGTATGTATGCACAAAAGAGCCACATTATAGTCATCCATAAGTATGCATCAAAATCAATTTTGCTAAAGATCAAAATCAGAAGCATAAACAAAAAAATGGGCTCTAAACCATACTGCAACGTTTGCGCACACCATGAATCTACACCACTCTCCGGAAAATACATTACAAACAAGCTCCAATTCACCTCAATCGAATTGTCTAGATAGTTGGAAATTAAAGCATGGACATGAAAAAGATCCAATACTCTTGCATAAACGATCCTAAAGCATTGTGAACCTCACGATCAACACCACATTCTTACGCAACATCAAGAATAAACACCAATGCCGTTATGCAACACAATCAGATTCTTTTCCTGACCTAAATTAGATCATAAACATGTAAATAAGCCAAATTGCGATAGTATCGAATCTAAGCAGTTAATCAAATCCACATACCTCATCGAAATCAATACCACATTCTAAAGCAACATTACGAATAAACTCGGAAGCGTTAGGATTAGCAGCAACAATCAAATCATGACCAGAATCAACAAATTCCAACACATCATTCAACTTCAACGATCCTTCCGCAATACCTTCAATTCACCAAAAAAACACAAAATCACAAATCACATTTAAGAAAACACAATTAAATCAATTGAAATGCGAATTAAAAGAACGAGTGAAGTGATTGAGCTTACTATCAGCGGAAGGCGCGAAAAGTACGAGACCGTCATACAAGTAATGTCCGTACCGTTGAAGAACGATTTTGCGATCATCGACGAGCTTGAAATCGAGAGTGTAACCGCGAGAAATGAGAGAATTGAAGAAGATAGAATGCGAAGATTTGAGAGAAATGTCGTCGAGAATGACGAGAATTCGTCGATCGGAAGGGGAATCAGGGTTGAATGCGGAAATTAGGGTAAAGAGGAGAGAGAAAATGGCGAAGGAAGAGGAGAGAGAAAGGTTCGCCATTGTTAGGGTTTTGAGGTTTAGATCTCAGAGGATCAAACTAGTTTTGTTGGTGGTTTGCTCTTGACTTCAGAGTGAAAAGTCTACTGCTACGCTGTTAGAACACAAATGTCGGACTTGAACCGGGTTGAACCGTTTCAAAAGTACTCGTATATTGGTATTTGGTAGTTTGGTAATATTGGAGTTACATAAATTCTCATTGAACACGGACCATCTCCGTCTTCAGCTGAAAACGGACCTTTTGTGACCAGTTTAACTACAAAATGTAATTATGAGACAAATAACAAGTTATAAGCTTAGGAAATGGTATTGGTTATATTTGTCGTTAAACTGGTCACATTTAGCCCGTCTTCACCATTTTCCGCTAGACTTATTGTGCAGAGGATGTGAATCAAGCAAAATAAAATCAGCCTACCCAACCTAACCTTATTGGTAGTTTAGTACTATTGGAGACTTGGAGTAGATTGCTTAAGCCTGACCTGATTTGGGTCAAGTTATAGCAATCTCTTTTAAGCTATTTTTAATGGGGTGAAGTTGAACTAGATTGGAAAATTCAACTTTAAATATGCGTGGTTCAAAAGTCAGGTTGGAATTTTGGCTACAATGGCCTCAAGGCGGTTTAGAGCTGAGGCAAGTCGAGCTCAGCATGGTCGAACTTGGGCCGGTCCTTGAAAATGTTGGGTCGTGAAGGTTATATGGATGGTCGGCCCTGAAATGGCCCTTGGGCGAGTCTATGGCAAGCCGGGCCCACGTGCTTGGGGCATTTAATTTTTTTTTTTTCGGAAGACAAGTTTAGGGAGCTCAGTATTATGAACCATGACTCGACCCGAGTGATCAACGGGCAACTACAAGTTTAGGGCACGCTAACAGGGACTTTGAGAGAGGATCGTCCGATTAGCGGGGGCAGCATGGCTGACCCGTGCAATTAGCCACCATTATACAATAATACTTGTACAAACAAGTTATAATTCCCTAATACTCATTCGAAATGCTAAATTTTACCGAATATGTGAAACAACACTTTGAAAAATTTATAAAGTAGTAATTTCAAATAATAATAATAATAAAGTAGTATTAATATACTCCCTCCTAGTTTACTTGTTCTTCCCTCTTTCCTATTTGAGCTTAGTTAGATGTTCTTCCCTATTTCTTTATTTGGATGCTTTTGTGTGGTCCAAATTCAATCACATGTGGGGTAGGGTGTTTTGTGTGGTCTAAATTTACTTCCTTAATATTTGTGCACAAAAGAAAAGGGAAGAACAAGTAAACTAGGAGGAGTATACAATAACATTATTTAATTGAGTATGTTGTACACATATAGTAATCTCATTTGATTATATTATGTTTATTTTAAGGTAATTGATAAACATACAACATATTAGCCTATTAGAGAAATTATGTGGACTACATTTCTTCAAAAATCTTACTTACATGATTGTTCATTCTTCGAGTAAATTTACAAATATTTGTCTTGCACTTTTATAGTTAAAAATTTTCAAACAAATATTAACATGTTTGCTTAAACTATGTAAGAGGACTTTTGAGTAGATAATGTCCGGAAATGAGTCAAAAAGAGGGAGTATAAACTTAAGATCCTCGTGAGCTTGATTAACAAATATTGAATTATAGAATCATAATATGATACGGGTGTGGGTGATGCGAGTGACGGGATTGACGACGGTGTTGTTGGTAGCTTCATGTTGGCAGTGGGTCAATTTTGTGACGGCTTTATTATCATAGCTATTAAAGTATCTCTTTAATTTCTTGTTTAATATTCTCAATAAAGTCTAGTTATTAGCTTCTAATTGAATGTTTGTATGTTACTGAATAACCAAGAGTTTCTTGGCCCTTTTAAAAGGGTAGTGTAATGAAAAATAATGTCCCAAGTTTTGAAATAAAAATCAGAAAGTGTTATTTCTTAAACTCAATTCTTGCTTGCTTAGCATTTGTTGATTCCGCTATTATTCGACGTGTTTTGAATACTAGCTCGAGCGTCCTCAATAAGTCTTGGGTTCGTTCACTATTGGTGAATTAAAGGTGTAGTTCACCAAATATCCGACACAAGAATACTCGGCTACTGCTCGTGTTGCAGTCGAGTGCAATTAATTCGTTTCCGCTAAATAATTCGTATCATAATACTTGATAGTTAAGATCAAGATTCTTACAACAATGGTTGTTTGTGCAAGTTAAAGCATTATTGTTCATTTGTGTACTTTACAAACAAGTTTTGGTGGTGTAATTTGTCCATTCCACAAAATGAGGAAGTCATGTTAATCATCATCACCTTACTCTTTTCAGCTTTACAAATGACATTCCCAGTCATTTGTATCTCCATGGAGCATTTGAATCCATTGAAGAGCATGTGAAGCAAAATGTGAAGTTTTGATATGTTAAGAGTGTTGCTTAAGAGCTTGGAGCGTCAGCTAGAACGGCAATAATCATGGTATTGAATATCAGCTCGACATATAGGATGTCGCGCAAAGAATTTTAGCCTGTCATACCAATATACTGCAATACGAAAAGGGTGTAGTCGATATTTGACTTATACGATGAATACTTGATGAATATGATGATACAAGGGTAATAGCCTAATACGACTGATACTTTACCGATATAAGTATATTACTTGTACAATCATTATAAAAAAACTCGGTTCTGCTGCAACATTGACTCAATTTCTGAAAAGGGTTGTCAGATTCCCCAAAATTGTCGATACTTGACCAATACATGCAGCAACGGCTCAAAACAATGCTATTCAAAATTTACGACATTGATATCGGCTCGGCCTAGCTCACCAAGAAAGATGAATTTATATAACTTTCCCATTTAAAGGCCTATTTCGAGATTTAACTCAGTATACAGAAATCTATTTTACATCAGGAGCCTAGACTAGGAAACTGTGTGCTTATGTGGTATTATGGTTTAACAAAAAAACATCCACCCAAATAAAGGGTGTCAAAAATAAGCACCAGTAGTTAGGAAACGGCTAATCTTTCACACAGAAGATAATCATTCTTTGTCATACACTGAAGGAAGAGCAACTTCGCTATCCCTTGCACTGGCAAGCCTAGCATTCTCACGGTCTCGCTTAAATGTGAAATACAAGGGTGAGTAAAACAAGCAGCACATTCCAAACGGGACAGCCATCATCGAGAAAAGACCTCTGGATAAGGCGTAGGCCTCCTGGGCTGACCCAGAATCCGGGTTCACAGATTTTGGGTCATAGCCGTATATCTTTTCTGATAGGATACCCACTAATGGGGCTGCAAAGGAAGAGAAGGATACCTCAAAGGCACGATCAAATGCATAGATCATGGTACGGTGCTTGGCAGGAACCACCTCAGCAAACATGGGTGCATTAGCAGCAGCACCATTCCAGCTGACGATAAGACCCATGAGGATGAGAGTGATTGCGTAGGTGAGCCAGCTGGTCACTGACTGAGGAATGACAGTTAGGAGGAACCATGAGAAGGGGATTCCCATGAATGCACTGAATTGAGCACACATTATACGGCCTGAGTGAGGGTATACGCGGGTCATTCTGTCAGCTATCATCCCGCCTAGGAGGGACCCGGATGAGGATCCGAAAGCAAACGCACTCAGAAGGGCTGCTGATGCATTGTGATCAAACCCTGATGAACTCAGAAAAATCAGCATACTTCTGTATTATATTTTCAGAGAATTTTGTATAGAGAAATTGATACTCCTATTTGTATTTTGTAAGTAAAGATTTTTACTTTGGTGTCCAGAGGTTTCGCAATTTTTTTTGTAACATCTTAAGAATAGCGACACTATGAAATTGAGACTTGAAAAATGCTATACCAGACTAATTGAACAGTTGACTGCATAGATCATAGATGCTCACCAATTAGTTCGAACCACATGGTGAAAAATACCATGGCTGTCCAAGGTAGTGAACCAACAAGTCCCTGCAAAACAATAACCTGAAATGTTTGAACCTTCGTTACAGCTTTCATCGCTGTCCACGACTCCTTCCAGATAGATGTTGAACTTCCACTACCTTTTCCTATCAAAGCACTCCTACAGCACGGAAAGAGGGTGCTAATAAGGACCGATGTATAAGGAAACACTATACTGACCCATCTACCAGGTGCGGTAAAGGGCTAAAAAATCTCAGTATGTCAATAATGGAGCTCCGTTATTCCAAACAGAGAATAACATCTTGTTTCATATTAGTTTTGACTTTCGACAGCATAGTACACTGATATTCAACTATATCCAAGTTCCCAATCCTCCTCCCCTCCAACTAGTGTTTTTGAAGGTCAACTTCTCTTCTGGACACATAGAGAACTTAAAACAAGTGTGGTCCGGTTGTTAATATAAAGGCATGTGCAATATGTCCCATGAAAAATCCTCAAACCCCAACCCCTTCACTGTATATGATTATATAATCGTTGTGCCTCTTGAACAGAAACGTTACCCTAATGGCTTGACAGCTTTCATAAATGGCTAAGGAGGTTGGATGCACACACCATGCTTATCCCTTTGTCAACAACATAAAGAGGATGTTTCAGAATGTCTCGGGAAAAAAAAAAGTGTCGAGAATTGCATCAAATGACTACTCCTATTACTTCTTAGTTTCAAAAGGTCAAAAGGTGAGAGGAGCATCGAGGTAAAGAAGGCCTGTGGCAGCACATGACGAGGCAAAGGCACACGCCTCATAATCACAAGGCGAGTTATTTGTGCTAACAAATTTGTACTTTCAAAATAATATTTTTCTCAACTATACCTATAAATTTTAAAGATGGCTAGCATGTAAAAAGGAGTCAAATCTAGGGACGATGTAAGTATGTAACAAAGAGAAACATAATAAAAGCACTAGAGTTTCATTTCAGTATGCGTAGCTAGTTGTGCCTTATCTACAAGGCGCATTTGACGCGCAGTGAGGCATTTTGGCCAATAAGCCTTGTGCTGAAGCGCACTCGTGGATTGCTTTTTGGAATCGAATACTTGCCAATAAATGGACACGAAACCAGTTTACTAAGTCGTTTTGCTTTGATCCATCATAATGAAGAACATCAAGTCATTAGCTCTCTTATGACCAAAAAGCCAAGGGCTAGAACATAGATATCACAGAAATATGTTTACCTCTGAGAAGCTCGAGGTGAGGCAAGTGTTCTCGGGTCTTCAACAAACATAAAGACGAGCACCCCTATCAAGGAGCTTAGAGTGGCCATCATAACAAATGCAACTCTCCACCCCGGTACTCCCCAATACTCATGACCAGCCATGACTGTCGCCACAACCCCACCTCCAACCCCGCCTAAACTACCAATGAGGCCAAGCATCCCGAAACCAGTCCCTCTTACACCTTCCTGGTAGCTGTCAGCAATAAATGATTGGAGCGCTGGAATAACAATAGCAAGGCCAAAGCCATTAATCGCCCTCCAGAAAGCGACTTGCATGAACTCCTGGCTAGCACCCACTGCTGCAGTTGACAAGGCCCACAATATTGTCCCCATGGCAAGTACTGCAGGGCGGTCATAATGAAGAACAAGTATGCCAGCCAAGGGAGATGCTAATCCTTGTACGAAGTTTCTGATGAATGTGAGATACCCTAGATCAGCAGGTCCTACATTAAAGGCTTGGCTAACTTCTTTGTACACTGAAGGAAGTAAATTTTCATCGGCCCGCTCCATAACAGCAGCCATGTTAATGAGCATTATTGATAGAGAAAATCCAAAAATCTTCTTTCCCCTGAAACATATTAAACGTAATCTTAATCGCACTGCAGTCGATTAATACATGCTAGCTAGCTGAGTTTTATTCTTAGTGCTATAGTGAATTCATGAGTTCGGAAAATTCTTGTACCATTTTTAAGGCAATGTAGTTTTAGCATCTAAAATCCGACCAACTCAAGAACGAAACAGCAGAGCTACTCTTATAAAAGCTTCTCAACTTCCAAACAACCACGGCGAGATAGCGATGACAATTCCCCGAACTACTAACTATCCACCCACCCGATTAAAATAAATGGATGAAAACCCGACATAAATGGGTGAGAACCAGGTGAGTGTCATCCTACAATTAAATGAATCCCACCAATTAGTGTATAACTCATCTCCATGTTTTATTCATTGCCACTGATAATTAAACACTAATATGTCAAATTTATGCCATTGTGCTTAAGCTTTTTAAATACTGATTACTACTTAACTGTATGATTTCACATGATGTTGATAATCTTCTCTACAAAAAAGACTCAGATACCTCAAATTTCAGAATCAACAATTCAACAAGCGGGTTAGACAAATCGTAGTTCAAACAACAAGAAAACAATCGTCGTTTATATACTCCCACCCTCCCAATCATTTGTGCACCTTCGACTAATATACCGCATGGAAAAGATAAAGAAATGATTGAAACAGAAAGAGTTATAGACACCCAAACACAAATAACTATATGCGGTACTCCCTCCGATTCCTTAGAAAGCCACATATTCCATTTTCGGCCTATTCACTA
Source organism: Heliosperma pusillum (assembly GCA_022085475.1). NCBI lineage: Eukaryota > Viridiplantae > Streptophyta > Magnoliopsida > Caryophyllales > Caryophyllaceae > Heliosperma > Heliosperma pusillum. The sequence continues at coordinate 88,673 of JAIUZE010000714.1, forward strand.
GAATTGCCTCATTTCCACTTAGAGCATGATTTTGTTAATAAAATGCTTCTACTTTATTAGTGAGACCCACCACCTCACTCACAACCTTAATCCTTGTGTATAAAGTAAATATGACATTTCTAAGGAATCGGAGCGAGTACCATTTAGATATTGTAAGTATTGTAACCATCCTACGTCAAATAATCTTCCCCCGCAAAGGTGGAGTCTAATGTTTAGAAGTTACAACTTGTTAGAAATTTTTCAAAGGGGTCTGTCACCCTAATATACGTGGTTTGCATGCTATCACTTCCGTCACCCAAAACAAATTCGGTAAAAAAAATGGAAAAAAAAAAGTGACGATGGACTTACTTCATGGTGCCCAAATTGGGATAAAAAAACAGTGATCCGATGATAGTAAAAAGTAGGATATTCAGAAAAATAGGATGAAAAAGGCAGGCAAACAACTTTGATGTATATTCATATGTGATATGTACATAAATAAAATAATAGGAAGTATTATAAGATCTGAATATTTGTACTAAGAAATGGACATGATAGATGAGAATCTTAAAGTGGTTGATGAGTTATGTGAGAAAACGTAAGTGTAATCGAAGAAAAAGTCGTCCAAGTTTTGGGATTGGCTAATTGAATTGAATTGTCGTTTTAAGTCGTTGTCCCTATAATAAGCGCACTATTTGGGATAGTTACACCTTACATAGTTACATGTACATTTTTTGGTACTACCAAACGTGTCACATTTTTAATGGATAGTGACGTTATTGTAAAACTCATTTCATAAGTACATGGACCGTAGTGGCTAGCAGCAAGTCTCGTTAAAAACGGGTATATTCGTTTTTAATGAAAACGGGTCGGATTGACTCTCACAATAAAGAGGTAAGTGGGGCGGCAAGTAGGAGCACACTTGGTTTTCCACCTGCCCTCGTACTTGCCTTTTTGTGAGAGTCAATCCGAGAATTAGTGATTGGCTACTCTGGCTAGTGGGTTGGGACTTGAGAGTCCATAAATAGAGAAACGTAAATTTTCATTTAAGACGGACATTATCTGTCTTAAACTTAAGACGGACACTTCTAAACATGTACCGATAAATCGATAATTGCTTAAAGAAATACCGAGTTACTGACCTCAGTTCAGGTGAATTCACTTTCAAACAATGGAAGAAGATTTTGAAAAACACAGTGAACTTGCTCAAAAAGAGGAAGAAATACAATAAATGGGTAAAGAAAACAATTTCACTGCACACTGCACACTGCACAGGTGGAAAACATAATACAAAAGGAAGGAGTAAAATGTTTTACTTACATAGCAAGTGCAGCGGCATCATGTATAACCTTCATCAGCAATCGGACCTCCGAAAAAACACATTCACCATATACTAGACAACTTAAACACCTGTTTATAGTCTCGATGAAATATACGCGACTATCGAGGCCAAAAACTAGTGGCAAAGAGCTAGGACATTCTAGTGGTGGTGACAATGGAGGAAGCTTGTCATAACCATCTAGGGAGTATTATAAAATCCTTTACCTGAAACTCATACTTAATATTACTACCATCTAGGGAACATGTGGTATTGAGACGGCATTCCCATCGATAGGTAATGCTTCCGCGCCTACATAAGTCCTTACCTACTTGTCTACCTCAATGTAAACTCCTGCAGGGACACAAAGACGGTAACAAGTATAATTTGCGGAAACATGGAGCTTTGGAAGCGGTAAAGGAGACCACCTGGATGCATGATCATTGGTGTCCAACATCTCTAACCGAGGTTTACTTTCCGGTTTAACTGAATTAATCAAGTATTCCTTCTTACTGTAAACATGAATACTTGAAAGTATTACTTTAACCGCAAAAATGAATACTTTGTAAGTGAATTCACCTACAAATCTACAATCAAGTATTACTTTAACCGCAAATTCTCTTACAAAAAATGAAAACTTTGGCCGTGGAGACCTATCCAAATCCGTTGAGTCGGTGTTCAAATTGGCATTTACATCTGCGGTTGGTAGAACTAATAACAGCAGCAACCCAGAAACCAAATAGTGGACAACAAAAATGTTTACTAGCTCAAAGGAATGTCCCAACGTTCAGAATTACTCCGTATAAGTTATGCATCAGTCTTGGACGTATGTCGAATTATTAGCATCTTCCTCCCTAAGACTAGCAAGCTTAGCATTCTCCCTATCCTTCTTGAATGTAAAATGTAAGGGTGTGTAGAACAAACAGCACAAACCAAAGGGGACTGCCATCATCGCGAAAAGTCCTCGAGACAAAGCATAGGCTTCCTGTGAGGAACCTGACTCTGGGTTGACGGATTTTGGGTCATACCCGTATATCTTCTCGGACAGAATTCCCACCAATGGAGCTGCGAATGAAGAGAAGGATACCTCAAATGCGCGATCAAATGCATATATCATGGTTCTATGCCTCTCCGGGACCACCTCAGCGAAGATTGGGGCGTTTGTGCCGGACCCACACCAGCTGATGACGAGGCCCATGAGTACGAGAGTGGTAGCGTAAGTGGGCCAGCTGTTTACTGACTGAGGAATCACTGTTAGGAGGAACCATGAGAATGGGATTCCCATGAATGCACTGAATTGAGCAGACATTATGCGGCCCGAGTGAGGGTATAACTGGGCCATTTTGTCTGCTATCAGGCCACCTAGAAGACCTCCTGATGAAGATCCGAGAGCGAAGAGACCAAGGAGGGCTGCTGAGGCATTGTGATCAAACCCTGAAAAGCAGAAAGAAAAAATGGGAACTCCTATGTCAATGTATTGAAGAACCCACACGGCCCACGCTTACACACAAGGTAATAAGGTTTCGTATTTCACGGTATTTGTGTGTCAAATTCCATTAGAGTTTTTTAATCTAAAAATGTAAAAAGAAATCCCTGTTTGATTAGTTTATGAATTGCAGATCTAAAGAGACTTCGAGATAAAGCGATGCAGACGATCCGATACATGGAGGAGGAGGTTATATTAGACTAACTCCAGCTTTTAAAGTGAATTGCATACATGCTCACCAATTAGCTGAAACCACATGGTGAAAAAGACCATTGCTGTCCATGGCAGTGAACCGACAAGGCCTTGCAAAACAATCACCTGAAATGTTCGAACCTTGGTAACAGATTTCATTGCTATCCACGACTCCCTCCAAACTGATGTCGAGCTCCCTTTGCCCTTACCTATCACATCCCTACAGATATAGATGCACAAGTAAGCACTCCAGCAGCAGTAACAGGTGGAAATATTCTGGCGTTAAATTTCCATGATACCGTGTATCATCATATGTTCAACTTACCTGTCAGAAGATCTGGAAGAGCTAAAGCCTCTTGGGTCGACAACAAACAGAAAAACGAGTACTCCAATCAGCAAGCTGAGAGTGGACATCAATAAAAATGCGACTCTCCATCCTGGCACCCCCCAGTAATCATGACCAGCCATAACCGTTGCCACAACACCGCCTCCAATCCCTCCTAAGCTACCAATGAGGTTAAGCATCCCAAAACCGGTCCCTCTCACACCATCCCTATAGCTATCAGCTATGAACGACTGAAGTGCAGGAATCACAATTGCTAAACCAAAGCCATTAATGCCCCTCCAGATAGCAACTTGGATAAATTCCTTACTTACTCCGACGGCTGCTGTTGATATTGCCCAAAAGACGGTACCCACGGCAAGTACTTTAGGGCGGTCATAGTGAAGAACAAGTATTCCAGCTAACGGAGATGCCAATCCCTGTACAAAGTTCCTTACAAATGTGAGGTACCCTAGATCTGCAGGTCCAACATTAAAGGCTTGACTAACTTCTTTATAAACAGAAGGAAGAAGATTCTCATCAGCCCGTTCCATTATAGCAGCCATGTTGATGAGAATGATCGAGAGGGAAACTCCAAAGATCTTCCATTTTCTATAAAACAAAAAACACTTTGAGGATATCTATCAAGTAATAAGTCACTACCAAGACAATGCAAGGGAAATAGAAAAGAGCTGAGCATATGAAACAGTGCCACAGTTTTAAGCAGAATAAAATCATAAACAATAATACAAACCGCAGTAACTCTCATAGCGCAAAGAAGCATCATCTTAAACATGATTAATAATTCCCAAAATAAATCCCTTCAAGTCAATTCGTTGAATTCTTAATTATAGCTCAGCTAAGACCTTCTAACTTTACTTTCGACTGTATGACTTTTGTGATGATGTACGGATACATAATTCAAACTTCAAAGCGAAATGTAGAAAAGACTACAGTTCAAGATTTATGAGAAACCAAAGGCAAATTAAGTGTTTCTGGAATCTGATTTGCAATTTTGTAACTTAAATAATCTACCCTGACATCTTCTGTCTAACAAGATGAACTGCAATTACAACCAGACTATGATGGAAGGACATTTACATCAAAGCAGCTCAAATGATCACATATCTCAAGTAGTCAAATATGACGGTTCTAAATTGTGATCGGAGCTCTTCGACAAAGAGAGTTAGAGAAACAATCCCTGTCCATCTGCGACTAAAATGACCCAATATCACATCATTACCTCCGATTAGATTCACAAGATTTGTTAACATAAAATTATTACATGAGGCATGATCTGCATGACCTCACACACAAGTAAGAGACGATTACACTATTTTCTCTTGTGCAGATGTTGGACACTTGTGTGTGACATTCGAACGGATTGGAGACTTGATATCTTCAACCACCTTCATTGTGTACTTAGAACTATAAGCTAAACATCAATAGCCAATTCGTAGCCGATCCTACTAATAGTCTCCAACACCACAAAAACATGTAGCATTCTTACCCAAGCTCAAATCTTTTGATTTTTAACTATTGCTAAAGTTCATGTATGTATCCTGATCTCAGCTCCACATCTCATTATAAAAGATTGAAACTTACATATCACAGATCATTATTTTCAAATGCACATCTTATCAAAAACTAACCCAACAACAACAACATTTACTCAGTGCCTCAATAGGTCCCGCAAATTGCGAGGTAAGGTGGGGTCGGATGTACTAAATACTTTCACAAAAACCAATACTTAATCCAGACTAACTAAACAATGGCAACAATCAAACAGTAGACTACATACTAAACAAACGTATGAAAATGAAATGAACAGAGAGCGTATATAATCAAAATGCACAAATTCTCATTGAATACGGACATACCCGTCTTCATCCAGACGGGTCAGGTTACCTCTCACAGAAAGGCAAGTGGGAATAGGCAACCCGGCCCGTATTCATTGAAGACGGATATGTCATATGCCCGTCTGCAATGAGACTTGCTTATTAAAATTAGGGTGTCCAAACATAATCAAAAGAAAAGTAAGATATTGACTTACTTCATGGTACCCAGATTTCTTCAAAACCAAAAGAATGAGATACAAATTTTGAAAAGGGTATGTATGGAAGTTTATACAATACAAGATTCATATACCAAAATGGGATTAAACCACTTGCATTTATTAAAATTAAAAGGCCGGCTATTAAGTATTAAGCCCTGTTGTTTACAAGACTTAAGGGCAAAAAGAATAATATAATGATGTTTTGAGATGTAATAACTATTAAATGAACATGGTAAGGATTAAAGAGAAGAAATATATGAAGAAGTAGGTATATTCTGTCACTACTGTTTGGTTGACTCTTTCAATGGTGATATATGAATGCAGAAATACGAAGGAGACGACTGCTGGATTGGTTGTTGCTTGCATATTGCTCCAAGTCTCCAACAACCTTTTTAAAAAAAGGGTTGATACTTGATAGTCGACAACTAGACAACTAGACTTATCTTACTATATCGGTCAATAGTTGGTCTCTATTGACGGATCATTTTCGTCTGAATTAATAAGACGATATTTTGAAATTATTTTACAGTTAAATATGACAAGTTTTGAAAAACAAGTTTACTATAAATGGTAACAAAAATTGGATTATTATGGTTATATTTGGTGATTTGACCATCAAATGATCACAAAATTCCCCATCTTATTATCTAGACGAAATTGGCATGTTTAAAACAAGAATTTAGGAACCAATACATTTCTCTTTTTTTTTACATCCATCAAATACATATGTTAATAAGCTAATTAAAAAAAGATTTTCAAGATTCTTTTACTAATTATGGTAAATATGACTTTACAAATTAACTTATATATTTTCAAGAGTTTTTCTAAAGTGTGCCCAAAGGGCATATGGTTAAGATGCTAATTAGAGAAGGTTTTGCAAGAATATCTCATGAGAAATTAAAAAATAAACTCATAATCACCATACTTAAAGAATTATTGTTACAAAACTTACTCTAATTAGAGTCTTAACATGTGCCCTTTGGGCACACATTAGAAAAACCCTATTTTCAATCATCTTTCTTTACCTAGTAAAACGTTAGAAAAATCATTGTTATAAATGAGACTTGCTAAATCCCGCACACCAACTTACTCAATCTCGCGTATTTTCCCCCTTTATTCCGAGTATATCCTTCCTATTTCTCACCTTACGTAGACTGAAACAAGAGAGAGATATTGAAACACACAAATAATGAGAAACTCAGAAACCCCCAAGTCCAATCATCGGCAGTCTGACACCCTCCCCCCACTACAGCGCCGGCACCCTCCCTCACCATCGAACTCCCAGCGATGCCGATACATTATCCTCAACCAATAGACACCTACGCATCCTCCACAACCATTCGACGCCGCTAGAATCGACACAATTGATCGACGCCGACACATTATCCACAACCAATCAACGCCGCCACCCTCCCAATCACGAATTTTAAACGAATTAGGTTTTGATAGGTTTTGATAAATAACGAGAGAGAGAGATAACTCTTTTTAATTAGCTTTTTAAGACGATGTACAATTATGTAATAAAAGAAGCTAAATGCGCGGGATTTAGCAATTACGTTATAAATTGTCTTAATATGAAATATTAATATAAAATACTCTTTCCAATCTAATCCAATTGTAACATCTACTTTTGGGTAGTTTTCGAGATGACACTTTAACCAGGTTTGTCTTTTTGTAACATGACATTTTATTAAGAAAAATATTATTTTTCGAAATACTTATTGTAACAAATCTAAATATGTTAATTTCAATATCGAAAGTTTAATAATTTTCATTATATTTACGGTCAATGTTTCAGAAGTTGACCTCCAAAAAATAGATGTTACTATTTGATTGGATAGGTGATGTAGGAAATAGTAGTGGTGTAGTAAGAATGTCGATCTCAGGGACGGTTGTTGTTTAGAAGTGATCTAAAAGTCTACTAGAGTCTCTTGCAAGTCACAAAGTAATTTTGGGTTTGGGTTTGTTGACTAAACTAAGATAACAACAATTAAAAACAATTAAAAACGACGAAAGGAGTCTAAGACGAGAAAGATAATCAAATAACAAGCAATAAAAGGAAAGTCTAGGATCGGTGGGTTCAAATGGGTAATTTGGGTTCTAGTGAGTCGGGTTCATAATTAATGGGTAGTCAAACTCGGGCGCGGTGGATTGAGACTCTCGATCTTACAGTCCCTCCCATATACCGAACCAAGCTAGCTCTCGCGTACACACGGTCGATATACCAACTATATGCAAATCCTAACATATTCCGAGGCTATCGATCTTACGGAAATGCATGATAAACATGAATCATGCAAGTTTGTCAAGCAAGCATTTCATCAAACATATGGTATGCGAAAGTTGGAAGAAAGACTACTAATCAACAAATCAACCCAACAAACAAAGATTAACCCTCATTAAAACCCATTATCCCCCACTAATCCTAGATTAATCACTACTCAATCATACTCAAGGGAAATTCAATATTTACTAAAGATTGCAAAAGGAAATCAACAACAACAATAAACATTTTCTAATTAACAATAAGTAGATAACAAGAATTGAAATGAAAACTTAATTAAAGACAAGATTAAGTAGAGGAATTATACCACCTTGGAGAAAGATGAGAACTTTGATATAATAACCACGATTTTGTCACAAATCTTTGAATATAACCCAAGTTCATACACTAAACCAAGTCGAAATTACTAATTAACCGACTAATTTCTTAATTATGGAAGATTAATACAAGATTAAATGCTAATTCTATGAGGGTTTTAGATCTAGGGTTTCGTGCCCTTTAATTACATAAGAGGGTCTATATATAGGTTTACAAAATGAAGGAAAGATGGGCCTCGAGAAGCTTTGTGGACTGGCAAAGTCACGACCGTGAAATGGGTTTCACGGTCGTGAAACACGTCTCACGACCGTGAAACTCCAAGTCACGGTCGTGAGATTAGTGGCAGAGCAAGGTCTTCTTTCACGAACAAGTCACGACCGTGAAGCAAGTTTCACGACCGTGACTGAGCTTTCACGACCGTGAAATGAGTTTCACGGCCGTGAGCTGAAATGCTCGAAATTCTACTTCTTGGAAAAGCATCTCACGACCGTGAAATGCCTTTCACGCTCGTGAGATGCTCATTTCCCTTCTTCCTTCGCTTGACTTTGTTGCTTCCTTCCCGGTTTCGCTTGCCTTGACTCGGGAGGGCTTTGGCGCATCGAGTAGGGCCCCCAAGGGTATGCGGGGCCCCCAAGGTATGCCGTGGGTCCTCCGAATGATTCACCTTCTTCTTTGTTGATCAAAACTAGGTAGAAATCGCCTCAATTGACGGTTTACCTACAAAAACACGATAAAAGCGAGAAATATGCTAGAAGAAGGTAAAACACATAGAAACGCTTCTAGGGAGCGTTAAAGGCAAGCAAAACGAGACAAAAAGGGGTGAAAATGTAGGGTGAAATGACACTATATCAATAGGAGGAGTGTATACAATCTTGTTTAAAACAAAAATATCTATTTTATAGTTATAACGGGTACACATTTGTACAAATGAAACATAAGAATAATATTTACTATATACGAATAACAACTTTATCAAATTTTTCTAAAGTGTAATACGTGGCTTGGCAAACGGGTTAACCGGGTTGGGTCAGGTTTGGGTTTGCTGGTTTTGGATCGGGTTCGATTCAGTCGGGTTATTTTGGATTCTGGTCATTTCCGATCAACTATTATCAAGTTTTTCGTTTATAAGAATCCGTTTACAATAATAAATATTCGGGTCGGTTATAGTGGCTCCGGTCAATTTGGGTCTGGTCAATTTCGGTTATAGTCCGGCACATTTATCTTAAGAGAGACTAACTCTATGAAATATCTATTAATAACATGACTTGGCTATAACCCCGACGCACAAGTGATAATGAGACGAGACAGCTCGTGAACAATTAAAGATCGACTCAGTCAAAGCTCGACTCGTGTGAGCTGGACCGCGAGTCAAGCCAAGCAAGGTCAAGCTCGACTCAAAAAGCTCACGAGCAACTCGATGGTTTTTAATACTATGATTTTCTTTCTACAATTTATTAAAATGAGTTTATTTTGCATATAATTTATGTAACTAACTAAAAAATTGAGTGTCGGGTCTTCTGACAAAGCCACGATTAGCGTAATGAGGCCTTCAGATCCAAGTTATAGAAGATAAATAACATTTAATAACTAAATTATCAACATGTTAAAGTGGGAGAGTTGAATTTACCGAAAGCAAAATACCATAGTTCGAATCCTACTATAAGCGTTTTTCGGAGCCAAGCTCGAGCCGCACCTTTAATGTCGACCTCGAGTCAAGCAAGCCTTCGAGCTCAAGCTGAGCAGCACTAGTCGCGTTCAGGTAGGCTCGTTATCACCCTAAACCCAACCTGACTTATCACCGACGATGATCCCACATAAATTAATCAAAAAATCCATACACCTTGTTTTAGCTAGACCTGACAAAGGCAGCCCGACTCGAAAAGGTTAACCCGAAACCCGAAATCGACCCAAACTACAACACCTAAATGTGACCCGAAATCCAATTTGCTCCGACACGACCCGAACATGACCCGAGCTTTCTTGATCTGTAACTGGCCCGATTCGAAAATGACCCGATCCGAAACCACCCAACCCAAAAATGACCCGACAAAACATCTCTAATTGAAGCTGAAGTGACTCTTTCTCGCTTATTCATTGACCCAAAAATATCCGACTCGAAATAACCCGACCCGGTTGACCCAAAACAGACCCGACCAACAACCGCGAAGTAGACCCGAAACCCGAAACCCAAAATGACCCAACTCGACCCGATTAACCCGAAATCAGAGACCCGAATTGGCCGGTCTCGAACCCAATTCGATTGACCTATTTGCCAGGTCTAGTTATAACATGACCCGCTTTAACTGGGCCACACCCGAACCGAGGACCCGATTGTCTCCAAACCTTAGGTTGCCCTTATCGAGCTTTCACGAGTCTATGCCATAACTCAAGTATCTATATAAAAACTATAAAAGAAGAACCACTATGACACATGTCAGTCAAATGTTCTCTATTGAATTTCATTTTCCCGCCTAACCTTCATATTTCCTAAAACACCTCTTTTAGCATTATTTCCCTTATTTCCATTATTACAATTCAATAGCTAATGATATTTAAAACTGGCAAAATAATAAAAATATATATGGAATCCTTGTAATTACGGTTCTGATTGATTAACAAATATTTAAAGAATATTTCTTTACAGTTTCCTCATATGCATTGATCACTATAAAGATTTTATAAAATCCCAAAATACTTTAAAACATTCGTTTGTCTAAGCTATAAAGACATGCATTTAAAATCCCAAAATACTTTAAACATGCATTGGTCCCTATAAAGACATCTTAGGTAGTTTAGTTAGTGATCATTTTCTTTCCATAGTCCGATCCGTCAACATATATGCTTCTTCACCGGGTCAACACCTCAGTGACCTCACATGCATCTACCTCAATTATATATTGCTTATTCACCATATTTTTGTATTGATGTTTAATTTTCATTTTTTGTTTATGAATTGTTATTCCAAATTTGAGGTATAAGTCTTTCTTTTTGTTAATACTGTTAATAGGTATGATTTTGAATAATTATAATTGGGTGAGCCGTGAGTATTCATATTGGCAAAATTTCCTCCCCTTTTTTCTTTGTTGTGATTTGATCTTTGAGTTAGGGAATTCATTGTCTTTTTGGCAATAAATACTTTGTAATTGTTTATTGCACTTCTTTAAATTTATCCGTAATCTGATACTCTATAGTTTTCTTTACTACGGAGTATTTTTTAAATCATTTTAAATTGATTTTTTAATTATTGCGTCGAAGTTGTTTCCGTGAAGATTATCTACTCCATATCATTTACATGCTCTATATTCAGTTTAGAAATATAAGTCGGGTCTTAATATGCACTAATTTGCTATGGTTTACCGTAAATGTCAATGTAAAAGTATATTTACAATACTACCCATACAGAAGGACAGTAAGTTTTGCTTAAGACGGACATTATCCGTCTTAAGCTTAAGACGGACACTATCCGTCTTAAGTTTAAGACGAGACAAATACTATCATAAGTAGCTAGGTAGCACGAAAACGGACACGGGCACGGACACGGACATGACACGGACACGCGATACGGCATCTCGTGAAATTTAGGACACGGGACACGGCAGTAAATTTTAAAAAATATATATTTTATAATTATAAATTACAAACGATTTTATTTTTATATTGGTATTTCATATTAAATGTAAATAATTGAAAGTAAAATTTGACTTTACTATAATTTATTCTCATTTCACACCCAACTCATCTTCTAATCAATCTCTTTTAGTTTTTCAACCTCTCATTTCTTATTTATATGTGTCCGTGTGTCCGACACGGTGTCCGACACGGGACGGCTAGTTAGGAGGAGTGTCCGTGCTACCTAGATAAGTAGTAATAAAGATAAAATTATTGGCATTTTCAGGGTTACTTGACATATGATTTGGTATGTATTTGGGGAAAAAGGATTATACATCGGAGGTACTACCTCAGAGTAGTATCATTTTGAGTTTTTGTGCATTTTTTTCGAGCTTTTTAAAGTTTATAAATTAAATTTTACATCTTATATATGATGTTTTTTGAGTTTTATTGTAATTTTTTTGAGCTTAATGTTCAAATTAATAAATGTAAAAACTTTATAGTAAAACTATACTATATTCAAAAACTTTATTGTAAAGCTCAAAAACTAAATTATATGTGGTAGTACATCAGATGTACAATTCACTTACTGATGTATTTGACCCGTCTTATGTTCAAGACGGGTAATGTTTTTATTAAACGAGGATTTGTGATAAATTAAAAGAACTTCAATAACGGCTATAGTTTTAGTCCATGGATGTACTTGTGCAAATGTCTCCTGGTAACAACGTTTCACCATTTAAGTGTAAAGGGGGAGGCCTTAATAATGCTTTCATGTTTCATTAGGTTGATTAGCTTTGTATATGAAAGCTTTATAAGTCGGTACTACGGAGTACTTTGTATGATATTGTAGAGTTGTTGAATAGCTATTTGACTTAGCCTATAATGAACTCACCCAATGAGGTAAAACTGAATAACCAATTTAAGCAGGAAGCAATTAGATTGAATTGACAGAAGAAACTAACCATCCAATTTATATAGATAGGTTAGTTCGTTAGAACATGACATCTAATCTCGGTTTGAAAACTTTAATTTATCCTAAAATCAATCAAAGTGTCCTCAACTCGAAGCATCTGTAACTAAGTGAAAACATCATTAGACAAAAAAAACATATAAGCATGTCTAGAAAAAGCTAAGATGGTAATTTAAATATTTCACCCATTATAGTGATAGATTAGATAATAACATCATTTGATCCACACTAGATGAGTGAAAAACGTACTGCGAAAATAAATTATGATATTGTGGCTATCTACTACAATTAATTAAGGCATATATTCGAGTATATATAAATGTATCCCGTGTAACAATAAATTGTTTTTGTAAAAACTTGCACATTCACTAAAAAGATAATTTTACAAATTATTTATAAATTTAATTTAAATATGCCCGTGCAACTTTGCACGGGTCCTAAGCTAGTAACTCATAAACACACATAATAGAAACTTCCTTGTCTTCTCTTCGTCTCTTCACTGATGCATGGAACTTGGAAACCAATCAATCAATGTATCATGTATGTGAGTTTCCTATCCTCTTTTACACTTTTACTTGTTCTTCATTTCCTTTCTTTTCTTTTATGCTTCTAATTTGTTGTCCCTTTTTTAATTTCTCTCAATTGCTGATTTTTTTGATACTGTGATTCTCATGTAAAACCGCTTTACCTAAAAAGTTGTTCGCCAATTTTTGGTATCTTGGGTATTACAGGTAATTTTGATTGGAAATTGTTTATTGTTTATTACAGTGAGCTTGGTAATTTCGATAGAATTGGGTATTTAGGTGGTTAAGGCTGCGTACATCCGACCTCCCCAAACCCCGCAATTTGCAAAAGCCTTTGAGGCACTTGGGTAATGTTGTTATACTTCTAGGAGGCGATACTTTGAAAAAGATATTTAAAAAGTGTAAACTATAAAAGGGTTGTTCACATATTATTGTCAGTTAATTGCTCACATAAGTGACTTTTTAGGTGATTGTTTGCAAATTCTGCTATTATTTCAGAAAATCTAACTTCTGATGTCACTTCCGCGTATTTTTATATAATTATATTTGGATTATTAAACTACATTAGCAAGTTCGAATTTGTTTGAGAATGAGAGCGTTTGATGAACAAAGCATTGTCATAAATTTAATAAGCATTTCTCCATTTTCAGCTTTAAGATGAACCAATGTGTTAGGTATTGTCTATTACTCTAGTGAACTACTAAAAACTTTGATTTTTAATCGATATTTTATGCGAATGCATGTTTGAGTGTTTGAGTGACACTGCGTTACATATGATCCAGGCAGTGAATTAGGTTTTTCTTTTGTAACTCCTTAGATGGTTTATCTGTAGTTGCTCAATTTACTGGACAAGTCGATCAAAATGGTTACGATTTATGATATTGTCGTAGCGCCTGAACAGTTGGACTCATTGTTGTTGTGTGGTACCCCATGTGATTAGTGTAGGTGTAGCCAAGAGTCAGCGGTGAAAGAGGAGAGATGCTTTTATTGGATTCTATCTTATAGATTCTGCTCATAAGCTTAAGCAAGCAAAGAACTATTCTTTGTTAGCTCTGTAAGTAGGCTCATGAGGTCGTACAGTGTGATGGTACTTTAGTCGTAAATTAATTTTGATGGTCTTAGCTAGGGGAGTAGGCGGTGACTCTTTCGCGCTTATATTATTATGTGTTTGGGTGATTCTGCACTAAAATATAGGGAAGAACACATAGGGATTTTGAAATTATGAAAAATTAGTAGCTGATAATAATATTAGTTAGAATACTTAAGGAGTTTTACTTTTAACTTTGGGACATTGTTACTAATGGTTGTGATGACACCCTTTCTTAGAAACTTCAATATCATTAGAATCTTGTCTTAATTTCTCTCTAGTATATTCACTTTGTGATTGAGGTGAATCCATGAGAAAATTTGTTGAGTCCTAGCTTCACTATGTAACCGAATCATGCCGCATTGGACACCATTTGAAAGACAACGATTATAAATTTATCTTCTGTTTAATTTTTCGTGCTCCCTTTCATGCATTCACAAGACAAATTTGCCGACTCCCACCTTAATCATATTTTCTCTTTTCGCATCCTTTTATTTTCTATTACATGATACTTCGTAAATTTTAGTGTATTATGCTAACTTTTATTTATTTGGAGCATCATTTGCCTCTATGGAAAGCTTATCTAAGTTGTTGCGAATAATTTATTCATCCACGGAATACACCCAATCTTTTTGTTTATCGTTCTTTGTACTTCCCTGGTAGGTAATTCTACTAGTTAATTAATGAGTTTAGTCCAAATAAACGGTGTTTGGATGCGGTTTTGGGATGATTCTTGTCACAAGTACCTTATTCCAAATATCGGGTTAGTAATTAGGTCTGAGCCATTGGAAGCAACAGAACAGGTTGGGATGAACACAATTAATGCCTAATTACATATCAATCTCCTTCTTAATCTCTT
Source organism: Heliosperma pusillum (assembly GCA_022085475.1). Lineage (NCBI taxonomy): Eukaryota > Viridiplantae > Streptophyta > Magnoliopsida > Caryophyllales > Caryophyllaceae > Heliosperma > Heliosperma pusillum. Next base: position 103,680 of record JAIUZE010000714.1, read on the forward strand.
TCTTGATGAACAAGTTAGGAAAAATCACATTCACTAACTTCAACACAAGGTGTTGCACAAGTAGAAATTGCAAAGAAATCACACTTAATAATTCTACCAACGAACAATATTAAAGTTAACAAGGAAATCACACTTAACAAACTTAATCATCCAAGAATTCCATAATCCAACATTAATAGAAAGAGATTGACAATAACAAGGGTAATTAGAGAAAGATTAAAGTGTCTTACAATCAAATGATTACACCTTTAGGATTGGATTTAAGAAGTAAGATTAGTTTTGCATAGTACATCTAAAACCCATAATAGATGAATAATTTTCAATTACAACTTGATTCCAACAAAAACATAAGATGATGGAAACCTAATGTTATCACCATTATATAGTCTAAGCCTAACATGGATTAATGGGCCTTATTTGATAACTAAAACGGAATTTGGCAAAAACAGAGCAGCGAAAAACTGTGCGCATTTTCTCTAGAACTTTTCTTCACTTTTTGCTTCATACTTTCGTTTCTTCATGCTTCCTCGGTCTCCAGACCTTCTTCTCTGATAGTTTGGTGGCACTAAGGTAGACCCAAACATGGTTCGTTGCTTCCAATTATGGATCAAACTTGATTACTTACCCGGCATTTAGAATAGTGTACTTGTGATAAGAATCATCCCAAAACCGCATCCAAACACCGCTTATTTGAACTAAAAACCATTAATCAACTACTAGAATTATGAGCCTATCAAATACTCCTCACTTAATCCTTTGCTCGTCCCGAATAAACTATCATAAAATCAATTGATCAACAAAAGGCTCACAAAAAACATGAGTAAGCCCAATCGATCAACCCCTCTTCTTTCATACGCCATCCTACTTAAACCCCCTCATTACGTCGCTAATCATGACCACTTTCTATCATCACGCAACCTATCAATAAGATAAGTGACCCAAATCCTCCATCAAGAGTCGCTCTCCACTCACGTGCCCTTCTTATGCCTTCCCTCGACTAAAATGTTCCTAATTCCTAGTTCATCTCATTTTCACCCAAGTATCAATGGTCCCCACCCAACGTTGTGAAGTAACCATATGAGCATTGACCCCCATTTGCCATTGTTGCCAATCTTGGGTCATTGCTGGTGGTTGAAAGGGTTGTTCTTGGTTCACATCGAGCATGAGTTCATCAAAGTGTTGTTGAAATCCATCATGTTAAAGTCTCTTGAAATTGGGGAACCCCACCCTCTTCTTGTTGGTATTCGTTTTCAAGTCGGTGCTCATTGATCTAAGCTTGGACCGCTTCCTCCTCAGGGTTTGGAAAACGGAGTTGTATCCAAGGAAGGCGTAGTTCTCATTCGGAGGCATGTAGAACTCATAAGACCCTCCCTGAAGAGAAGAAGAGAGTGACCGGGACGGGGAAGACGCAAGCGTTTGTACTCCTATTTACCAAGTTACTCGAAGAGATCTCTTTTTAATAATGGAGATCATTTTCATGCTCTCAATCGAGTGTTGAGAGAAAAAAATTGCGGGCACCTCTTCCATCTTATCAAGGTCAATGCGCATCTCACACATGATAAGAGTAATCGCTCCCCCCCCCCCCCCCCCCCCCCATTGCCCAATCCGGCACTCTTCTACTCTCGTACGTCATTTCCCATAAGCAGAGGTTAGTGATTTTTGTAGGCTCTCTTTGAGCTAAGAAATTGGTGTTGATGAAGGAGCTTAAGAGGCGAAGGATTGTTCCTAGCCCCAAGGAAATCTACTAAAATCACCGACCTTAATCTAGCTTGCTTGTGGGCAATGACACCGGAGGGTAGAGGAGTGCCAGATTTGGCAAAGTTATTTGTGGATGGATGCATAGCACTTTAAGATGGGAAGAAATCTACCTTCTTTGTGGGGGGCATGGTTACTTTTATCATGTGTGACTGTGTGAGATGGACATTGACCTTCTAGATGAGATATAAGAGGTGCCCGGAAACTTTTTCTAGGACACTTAGAGAGCTTGAGAGCATGAACATGCTCTCTATTGTTCAAAAGAAACTTCTTCAAGTAATTGGGTGATGAGGGCACAAACGCGAAGCATCACTTGCATGGGATACAACTATGCTTTCGGATGAGGACTATGCCTTCCATGGGATACAACTCCGTTTCCAAAACCTGAATGACGAAGCGATCCACGCTTAGATCAATGACCATCGACTTGATGACGAATAACAACAAGAAGAGGTTGGGAAACCCCAATTTCTAGAGACTGCAAATGTAATCTTCCTATTTTTAGGATATAAACACAATCAATTTCCCTTGATTGTAGGAGAGGATTGATATGATGATTGTTGATTTGCTTGTCTGGCAGTGTTGATGATATTTGCCTAATTTGGATCAATATGGTTAATACACCCCCGCAAGATGATGGGTTAAGCCAATCTTGTTTCGTAATTCGAGATATTGGGTCGTGTGTAGCGGTTTGGTGAGAATGTCGGCCACTTGATCTTTGCTTGCGACATGTTGGATGCGAACCTGTCCATGTTGCAGCTCTTCTTTGACGAAGTGGAAGGAGAGAGCCATGTGTTTCATTCGGGAGTGAAGCACCGGGCTCTTGGCACATAGAGCGACAGATATTTTGTCGCAGAAAATGTCTGGAGGTTTGGTAACGGTGATGTGAAGGTTGTGGAGCCAGAGAGTTTTAGTTCAGCTGTGACAGAAGCTATGGCACGGAATTTAGCTTCAGTGGTGGAGAGGGCGAGACCGCGTTGCTTTTTGGAGGACGAAGAGATAGGAGATAGGATTTCGACCTAGGTAAATGATGTAGCTTGTCGTCGATACGTAGTTGTCTTTGTCTCCGGCGTTATCTGCATCACAAAAAGCATGAAAGTAGAATGGTGAGTTGTGATACAACTGTATGCCAAAGGTTTGAGTCCCTAGCAAGTAGCGAAGGAGACGTTTCAAAGCAGTCCAATGAGTGGTGCTGAGATGATGAAGAAATTGAGCAAGACGGTTTATAGCGAAGGCAATATCGGGCCTAGTTAGGGATAGATATTGTAAACTTCCAACTATAACGCGATAAGTAGATTGATCGTGAATGGGTTGATGGTCTTCACGAGTGAGTGGTGGAGATGTAGTCATAGGAGTAGTGGTTGGTTTGGCATCGATCTTTTTGTATTTGGTGAGGAGGTCATAAATATATTTGGATTGATTTAGGTGTAAGCCAAGTGTATTTGGTGTAACTTATATGCCTAAAAAATACGATAATGATCCAAGTTCTTTTAGCGAAAAACGTTGTGATAATTTGTCAATGAAGTAATGTAGTTGTGTAGGATGTGGTCCGGTGATGATAGTATCGTCAACGTAAATGAGCATATATATGCAGGTGGTTTTAGTATGCAAAGTAAATAAAGATGAGTCGGAAATAGATTGTTTGAAACCGTAGGTTATGAGATGGGTTTTTAATTCGGTGTACAAAGATCGAGGAGTTTGTTTAAGCCGTATATTGCCTTGTTTAATTTACAAACATAATCGGGTTTTGTGTGATCAACAAAGCCGGGTGGTTCAATCATAAATACATCGTTAGTTAAGTTTCCTTTCCTTGTGGAAACGCATTATTGACGTCTAATTACCTTAGTGACCATGGGTCCATGACTTGGTGACGGCCAAAGATAAGATTAGACGAACGGTTGTGGGTTTTTTTAGACCTGGTAAACAGGTCGTGTCGTGTCGGGTTCGTGTTCGTTTCACGTATAAATGGGTCATCTACCCCTCAACCCTAACTTAACCCATTTAGTTAAATGGGTCATGCATTTCAACCCTAACCCTAACCTTACCCAATTAACTTTCTTACCACCCAACCCGACCTGTTTAACCCATTTATTTTATCAATTTTATGTTACTCGACCCATATGACCCATTTATCCGAATGACCTGTTTAACCCAAAATGTAGGATTTCAACATCTCGTTTGGATATTTCTTTACCTTGGTTAAATAGGTTAATAGCTCAACCAAGCTGAAAAGCAACCCACTTGGATTAAATGGGTTATTCGTGTCGGGTTCGTGTCGTAAGACCCCAACCCTAACCCAACCCATTTAACTGTCGTGTTGTGTTCGTGTCGACCCAATTACTTAAATGGGTCAAATGTCTCAACCCGAACTCGCTAACTTCGTGTCGAGTTCGTGTCGTGTTATCGGGTCGGGTCGCTATTTGTCAGCTCTAATTTTATTAAGGGACTAAAGGTTTCGGTATAATTAATACCGGGTCTTTGATGGAACCCCTTTGCAACAAGGCGTGCCTTGTGTTGTTTAAGAGTGCCATCTGGGTTATATTTGTTCCGAAAAACCCATTTACAGCCTTTAACATTTTGGGATGAAGCGCAGAACAAGGGACCAAGTGGTGTTTCTTTCAAGAGCTTGGAGCTCGTCTTGCATAGCCTGTCACCATTGAGGGAGAACAAGTGCTTGCTTAACGGTATTAGGAAGGGTGTCAGTGTTTGAAGTTTGAAGTTATCTGAGCGAGATTGGCATAGCAAAGATTGAGTTTTCGAATGTTGTTGTCCAGTCGAGTTGTGATATTTTTAGCTGGAGGTGGTAGGTCTGTTTTAGTGCGTTTTTGACGCGGAGCAGGGGTGGGGGAAGAGGACTCGGGAACAGGTGTGGCAATGGAGGAAGAGGAAGGCTGGTCAGGAGGTGCAATAGAGGAGGATGGCGGGTCAGAGGATGGGTTGATGAGGGCTGTAACCAACAGAGGGAGGCGGGTTTGGGACAGACGTGGAGGGTGGCGGAGTGGAGGTAGAGGGTCGCCTAGAGTAGACAATAATGATGGGTTTTTGGCTGCGTCGAGGTGGTGCGGTGGTAGGTATGGGTGATGGCGAGGGTGTGGCAGGAGGTGGGAGGAGTGGTATGTGGAGCGAGCACCAATCATCATGAGAGGAGGATGCTGGTGTAGTCGGGTTTGATTGGCGGAAGGGGAACTCGACGTCAACAAATTTTACATGCCGGGATGTATAGATCTGATGTGTTTTGGGATCGAGACAATGGTAAGCACTTTGAATATTTGAATAACCAACAAAGATACAAGCGATGGAGGGGTCTTCTAATTTATGTTTAGTATACGGTCTCAACTCTCAACCACGGATAACAAAGGCATCCAAAATTATGGAGCTTGGTGTAATTGGGTGGAGTATTATGTAATTTGAAATAAGGTGAGCTACCATGTAATGTTTTGGTAGGCAATCGGTTTATAAGATAGGTTGCCTTACTAAAGGCATAAGGCCAATAACTTGCAGGAAGGCTTGTGTGATTTAGTAAGGCAAGTCCGATTTCAACAATGTGACAATGTCGTCTTTCGGCATAGCCATTGTGTTCCGGTGTATGTGGAGGTGACGTATTGTAAGTTATACCGTCGTTTAGAAGGTTTTGATTTAGTTTGGTGTATTCACCACCATTATCGGAGAAAAATGTCGAATGGGTTTTTGAAAATATTTTTCGACGAGAGCTTTGAATTGCGTAAATATGGTAGTGGTTTCGGATTTACGTTTTAATGGGTATAGCCACTCAAGTATACTTGGTGAAATGATCGATAAAAATGACATAGTATTAGTAGTGGTCTCGGGATAGGACCGGGCTTGTCCATAGGCCAGAAGAAAGAAGGTTGAGTGGTGCGTTTGAATGCAGTGATGAAACAGAAAAGGGGAGCTTTTTTATCTTTGAAATACTACATAAATGACAATGTTCATAATCCATAATTGGAGATGATAAAGTTTTATTAATAATTTTGATTACATCATAAGATGGATGTCCTAACTTATGATGCCATGATAGTGGTGGCGTCCCTTTGACATCAGCTAGAGCGATCGGTTTTGGAGGACACCATTCATAGACTCCATGGTTAGCACGGCCATGGAGTAGGGTTTTCCCCGTTGGATTGCCTTTACAAAAAGCGAGTCATGTGAGAAAAGCACATAAGCGTTATTATCACAACATAGTTGCGAATTTGATAAAATATTGCGGGAAATTTTTGGAACATGTAGAACATTATTAAATTTGAGATTTTGCAATGTAAAAAAACCTGTATTGGCAATGAAGAGGGTGGAGCCGTCGCCGATGATTAAGTCGTCAAAGCCGTCATAGGGGGAATGGAAAGCCAAGGTGTCTAAGTTATGTGTTAAATGGTGTGACGCCCCACTGTCGAGGGGAAAATTTGGGTTCGGCGGGGGCTGCCATGGGTAGCGACTAGCGAGGTGAGCTTGTGGTGCACCTTGGTGTTGACGGTAGGATGGTGGTTTGGGAAACACTATATTTGGAAAGAGTTTCCTAAATATTGGACAGTCCGCTATCACGTGACCGGTTTGACGACACCATTGGCATCGTCCGTTGAACGGTCTCGGGGTTGGGTTGGATGTAGGCTAGTTTTGGGTGTTGTTGGCTGCATAGGTTTGGTTAGATGCAGGCTCATTATGGTGTCAGTGGTGGCCACGGTTGTGGTTGTGGCCACGATAGACCGGATTGGCAGACGGGGTGAAATGGTTGGAGGTGGGTTGGTGTTTCACGAGAAGCTCATGTAGGAGGAGTTTCTCGTGAAGAGCCTCAAAGGTGATAGGGTTGTCGCGAGCTCTAACAGTGTCAATCACTGGTTTGTAGAGCTCGTAATCTAAGCCTTTAAAAACTTTAGAGACGACATCTTCGGGGTCTAAAATCTTGCCCATAAGGGCGAGTTGATCGACACATGCTTTTATTTGATTCGTGTAATATGTGATTGTTTGATTCGTCGATTTTACGATGGAATCAAGTCGTTCTTTAAGTTGTAAAATATATGCTCTTGAAGGGTTGGCGTATGTGTGGGAGAGAATATCCCACGCCTCTTTAGATGATTTTGCTTTAACGATCAAGGACTGCAGAGCAGATGATATCGTGCCCATAAGGGCTCCGAGTATCAACCGGTCTTGTTTGAGCCAAGAAAGGTAGGCATGATTTGGTTTTTCATTCTTGTCATTGTCAACAAGAGTTTTGGGTGGTGGACTCTCAGATCTGTCTAAGAATCCGAGTAGGTTAAAGCCGAACAAAATATGCGTCAATTGAAAATGCCAAGCCGTATAGTTTAGCGGATTCAATTTGACGCAATGGTTCAAATTCAAGGATGTCAATGGTTTGGAGGTTTCATGTGAGTTTGGGACCATGGTGTTGGTGTTGGTGTTGGTGTTGGTGTTGGTGTTGGTGTTGGTGTTGGTGTTGGTGTTGGTGTTGGTGTTGGTGAACAAAGGTTTCGGAAGCAAGGATGTTCGGCGTTTGAATATATGGCGCCTGGGTCGTAGGTTGATTGCGGATTGATTAAGGCCTCTCGATACCATATACAAAATGATCGATGCCAAACCACCAACTACTCTTATGGCTACATCTCCACCACTCACTCGTGAAGATCATCAACCCATTCACGATCAATCTACTCATACTGATCCAAATCAGGCAAATATCATCAACACTGCCAGCCAAGCAAATCAACAATCATCATATCAATCATCTCCTACAATCAAGGGAAATTGATTGTGTTTATATTGTAATAATAGGAAGATTACATTTGCATATCACTGTAATTAGAGCAGTTATTCTAGCTGTCCTCTACCCTGTATTCCTATAAATATGTATCTCTTTTCATATTGAAACATACAATTCATTCACACAATGACCAAGTCTTATACTTTCAACCACCTGTAATGACCCCAAGATTGGCAAAAATGACAAATGTGAGTCAATGCTCATATGGAGACTTCGCAATTGGGTGGGGATATTGATACTTGGTTGAACAATCAAAACCATTTAATGACAAATCAACAAGAAATGTTTGACCAATAGAGTGTCGAGGATGATGCTAGATGGAACACAGTTGAGGAGAGGTACTAACACTATCAAGAAGACATGAAGGAGCATCGATACACTCAAAATGCAACCTATGATTAGTTGGTTGCTCTCAACAACTCTATCGTCCAAAACAATTCAACAACTTACCATGGCTACGTAAGCGAACCGAGCAAGTTTAGCAAGCTAATGCCGAGAGGGAAAAAATATGGAAGGAGAGGAGGAGGACACCCCGAAGATAGAGGTGTGGAGTGGACACGAGTTGGTAATTTGTAACATATTGTATATATTTCGTTCCAATCCTAGGCAAAAATGGTAAAGGGGCCGATGACTAAGTGAAAACTCGACAGGGAGCTAAATCGGAGGTAATATGAGGGACATAGAAAAAAAAAATGCAAAATGTCAACTTATCTGGATACTTTCCATCGTGATGTTGGCGACATAAAAAAAAGTCCAAGGAGATAGGAAGGGTGGGATAAAGTGTGTTAGAGAAAGATTTTGGAGGATTTCATTGTGCCTAGCGCTTGATACACTAGGTGATTGTGATTGAATTTGGATTGTGTTGGTATTTGATTAGTATGTGATTGCTGTGATGTTTTGGTAGGTCTTTATGGTTGTCTTTTTGATGAACTAGGAGAGGTTATAATGTTTAGATGACCTTGTACTTCAAGTGAATGGAGTGATAGGGGGAGAAGTGAGGAAAGTTGTGTAGTGAAAATGAGATGAATTTGGAGGAATTAGGAACATTTTAGTCGAGAGAATGCATAAGGAGAGCGTGTGGTGAAGAGCGATGATGGAGGATTTGGGTTACTTCTCTTATTGATAGGGTGGGTGATGATATAAAGTGGCCATGATTAGCGATGGAATGCGGGGGATATAAGTAGGATGAGGCGTGAGATCGAAAAGAGGGGTTAGTCGGTAGAACTTTCTCATACTTCCTGTGAGCCGTTTGTTGATCGATTGGTTTTATGATAGTTTGTTCGGGACGAGCAAAGGCTTATTAAGTGTGGGGTGTTTGATAGGCTCATAATTCTATTAGTTAATTAACGGTAGTGCAAATAAGCGGTGTTTGGATGCGGTTTTGGGAAGTTTCTTGTCACAAAGTATCGTATTCCAAACGTGGGTTAGTAATCGGGTTTGATCCATGATGGGAAGCAACAAACCATGTTTGCGTCTACCTTAGTGTCAACAAACTACAAGAGAAGAAGGAAGCGTGAAGAAACGAAAGAATGAAGCAGAAAAGTGAAGAAAAGTTTAGGAGAAAATGCGCTTATATAGGGCGCACAATGCTGTGTTTTTGTCAAATTCCATGTTAGCTATCAATCGAGGCCTATTAATCCATGTTAGGCTTTAGACAATATAATAGTGATAACATTAGGTTTTCATCATCTTATGCTTTTTTTTGGAATCAAGTTGTAATTGAAAATTATTCTTCTATTATGGGTTTTAGATCTACTATGTAGAACTAATCTTACTTCTTAATCCAATCGTAAAAGTGTAATCTTTTGTTTGTAAGAACTTTAATCCTTCTCTAATTACCCTTGTTATTGTTAATCTCTATGTATTATTGTTGGAATATGGAATTCTTGGATGATTAAGTTTGTTAAATGTGATTTCCTTGCAACTTTAATCTTGTTTAAGATCCTTAATCTATTTGTTGGTAGAATTGTTAAATGTGATTTCTTTGCAATTTCTACTTTTGCAACAACTTGTGTTAAGTTAGTGACTGTGATTTTTTCCTAACTTGTTCATCAAGAAAGAGATTAACTTGTAATTAGGCATTAACTCGTTGTGCTTGATTACTCCTATTAGATCTCTCATGCTTTATCTTCTTGTTATTTTAACTAATATGTGTAGTGCTTAATAACTTGGGTCATCAATTATATGTGATTTCCTTGTTGTTGGCTATTATTAATGAGATTTAGGAGACCCTCTCAATAATAGGGTAATTTGGGTAAATAAGAGGATGAATTGTGTCAAGGATCGATTAATAGTGGTTGGGTTTGGTTAAGTTTACCTGAACTTGATTAATCTTCATCTTTTAATTGCTTACTTGTGATGCACTATTGTTTGACTTCGTCACCTTTGAATCAAATCAAAGACAAATTTTCATTAAAGACGTATACTTCTCGTCACAAACTGCAAACGGGTCAAATGTCGTTATTTTTACGAAAAATGTCACCATAACCGTTATAGCTTAGAAAATGGGTCTTGGTACAATTCGTCTTAGATGGGTTACATTGAGCCCGTCTTGAGCTTGCGACGAAACATGACCCGTTACAAGGGAGACTTATTGCTCTTTTTGTATTTATTATTATTATTATTATTTTATTTGCAATTAAGTGTGATAAGTGTGATTCCCTTGTCGTTGGCTGATAGATCCAACATCGAACCCAAAGGTATGATCGAGGATGTGATGGTTAAGGTGGGTGACATGATGTTTCCCGCTGACTTCTATGTGATTGACATGGAGCCCGAAAAAGGGCTCAGAGAAGACCTTTCATGAAAACCTCAAACACTATGATATATGTGTAGTGGGTGTCTATGAATTGGAGAAGACTTAGGGTTTGTTTGAACCTATTATTCAAACCTTTCCCTGACCTATTATTCAAACCGTCCTTTGAACCTATAATTCAAACCGTCTATGAGTTGTGTGGAGGTGACACTTTGAATGTTGCTATGACTAATGGGATGGTGGGAAAAGACTTGGGGTAAAGATTTGTCTTGTGATTTGCAGGAAATCCACGAGATAGCGATATGGACTTTGCAAGAACCACCCTTTTTATAGCTTTTATTGTTATTTCATTTGCAATTACTATAATCATATTTTTTAAGACCATCAACAATCTACCTTCCTTTGGGTTCGAGCCTACTCACCGCTTTACTTTTTAAGTTATAAGCCGGTACTTAGTGAATAAATAATTAATTTGATAGCTTTAGATAGCGACTTTAGAGCTCGTCATTTCCCATATACAAGTCTTTACATTTTAAGGCAGAGCGAGGATATTCTTGTAACCTGTAGATGAACCTATTGCGGGTATATATGTATCCACCGATTATATTTATGGGTCACTTGATATTTGGATCTTTCATATTAGTGCAAATATTAGTCTTGGAAATTGAGAATATATTTCTGTTTATTTTTCATTTGTTTGGAGTTGTAACGTCTAATGGAATTTCATGAGACGCGTATGTGGAAGATCGCTCATGTTGTTATTTGAGCCTTAGCCATGTGTCACGCCTTGGTTTACTTTGACACTTGAAAACCAAGCTCGTGTGCCACTTAACTCGCAGTCCTTCGCAAGTTAAGTCAGGCAACTCCTTTGCAGCGGAATATTATATGTGTTGAAGAGACTAAGTGTGGAATGTTACTTATATTACACTTGGATGCTTAGGAGAATTACAAGGCTTGGATACTTTTGTGTGTGTGGTAGGATGATTGGCAAATGAAGCTCATCACCCCTATTTATACTACTCCTATGGAATACTCTAGAAGCGGAACCTTCTGGAATGCTCTGGACATCACAACCCCATAAACTTTCCAGAATGTTCCAGACACTACTAGAAACTTCTACCATGTACATGAATGTTCTAGACTCTTCTAGACCCTTCTAGACCCCTCTACACTCTTCTAGAATATTCCGGAATGTTCTACACACTTCCGGAATCTTCTATGACTCTTTAGAATGTTCTAGACCCAACTTGAACTTTCCCGACTCCTTTAGACTTTTCTAGAAACTACTAGACTTATCTACAACATTCTAGAGTGTTTTGTACTCTATAAGGGGAGAGGGTGTGTCACATGTGTCCAGATGTTGCTACCCGTGACACATGGCTTCATTATTATTTGCTCATCATTTGGTTGGGGTTGATTGAGATGATGTATTTACTAGGAAGCCTTCGGATGCTAGCTCACCTGAGCCCTCTTTATCCCCTTTTGCCTTCTTTTAATTTTATTTTTGGATCAACTACACCGAGTGGTTCAAAAATGTAACCCAACTTCGAGAAATGATTGTGAGCATTAACCATTACTTATTTTGCTATCAAGTCTGAGAGTGGCTAATAGCCATGATATAACAAGGGTAAATACTCGAAAATAAATACTCTATCTTTTGTCAGTTTGTGAGTAACATTCATATAAGAATGTCAAAGATGCCAAAATAAGTGCACTATTCCGTTATACCCGGTGGTGACTTGCTGATTACAGGCGCAGCTACTAATATATGTAACGACTTGTATATGGTGAATCAGTGACGTAATGTCAGTTGTGTTTTCTTATGAACAAATTACTTGTTATGTGGATGACAAATTGACAATGCTTGAGAGGTGAAAGCTGAAGCTAAATTTATTCTCGGTGTCTTTCAAATGCTGTCCAAGTCGGCGTCATCTGGTTACATCCAGGATTTACTACTAATCATTTTATTTCCGAATGAGTTCAACCCGATTACAAGGTGATCATATTATAGAGAGGAATGGAGAAATGATTTATGATGTTACTGAAGTTTCTAAAAAATGACTTGTTCATGTGACTAATTGTTTAGAAATCTCTAGGCGTTTCGATCACTTGAACTGTAAGCAACGTCTAAGAGCACTAGAGCTAACTAACTGTAAGAGTCCTAAGTATTCTATTTGTATTATTATGATGTATGATTAGCTAAGTGCAATCTTTCATTCTTCCTACTTATCACTCACTTGGACTATCTTATTGATGCACTTCATATCATCTGGTATGCTAGGCACAGAGATGTAGTATTCCTTCTTTGGTCAGCACGTTATTTAGTATACTATCACACTGTACTATCTTAATGGTGCATATACAATCCACTTCCGAGTTAATTATTGAATATATTTTCTCACAAGACAGCTCTTGTTGTATTTACAGAAGTGGAAGAAACTGGAATGCAACCTGAGTACCTGACAAGGCTATCTGTAATATTTTGGTGGAGCATTGTTGCGAAGCAGAAGCTGTGGTATTCTTATAATTTTCATGGCTCAAGAAACTCTGAACATTGGTGAAAATGACATGGTTCTTCGACAAGGTAGCCCTCAAACCACTATTGGTGAGAGTATGACTAGAATTTGAGGAGATGAAACAATTTTGTTGCCACTGACCACTCGGTAATTATTGGGACAATTGTGAATGTCGCAGGACACATACTACTGGAAAGTCTGGAATGGTCTTCAAATCCAGCAAAAAATTGGCCATATGGGTATATACATTTGAGAAGTAGCGGTCTTTCAGTAATTGGGGTGTTCATTGGAATGAATGCATCGTCATAGATTTTTGCAGCTAGCTAAGAAAATGTTCAATTCAAATCGTTTTTTAAACATCATTGGCTGCTGCATAAATTTTTGGTGTAATTGCTTATAGATAATGGATATAAAAATAGAATGAAAGTGCAGAAAGTGGTGGTATATGGTGAAAAGATCAGGTGATGGGGATTACTCTCATTTGGTGTATTGCATTATCCTTCAGGGAGGTGGTTAACTATTACACCAACCATTATTCTCCCTTCCTCGTTTTCGCCCTCCACTACCACCATTGACCACTAGTTTCCTCATATTCCTCGGCGTCACTGGCGTTAATGGACGCCTTCCAGATAAAAAAAAAATCTTGATACTTTTTAATGCCATGGAAACAGGAAGGAATTCAGGGGACAGCCGCAACGAACAATGTTCTAGTAAAGGGTCATCAAATCAATCAAATATGTAGCTGAGCTGCCCAAGGGAAAAAAAGGAAGTTTAGATATGCGGGATCATGTCACAAATATTGTTCTTTGAAAGTAACAGTTATCAGCGATACGTTATTCGCAAAGTTAATGGTGTGGATTGGTGTCATGACACACTGATATGATGACCTATGCTCGAACCCTGTTGCTGGAATCAGCATATACACTGTGACGGTTTCTTTGCTATCTGATTGGAGATTACTTACTCTTGGTAAGTAAGTTATTTTTATTGTTTGCTTGCATAAGCTGCAATTTGTGCTAATTGCTTGATGACTAGCTTCGGCTCATGTCAATTCACCTTTGCTAATTGCTTGATGACTTGTATAACATTGCGTCAGTTTGTGTGCGACCTAACCATTATTATAATCATAGTCTTATGTGACAAACTTATTATTCTGATGCATTATTACTTTGCATAATTGAGAAAACAATTCAAAAAAACAAGATTAAATCCTAAAAACCTTGCCGTTGTACGGCAATACAGTATTTTGTCATGGATCTTTCTATATGCTTACTAGGCACAAATTCTCATTTGTGACGGGCACTTTTCGTCACAAGCTTGTGACAGAGCAAATGTGACCATTTTTATGGAAAATGTAACCATTATATGACTAGTAACATTTTATGGATGATTACTTTTTCTCATAAAATGGTCACATTTAGTCCGTCACAAGCTTGTGACCGTCACAAGAGAGACCAACTGCTTACTAGGAGTCTACGACAATTGTGGATTAGATTCCTTGTTTTGTCTGGAGTTATATTAACATGTGGTGCTCGTTTATAGTTGTCATTCCGTACTATTCATGTATCTATTATCGCTTAATCATATCCTTGATTATTCCCTGTCGCCAAATGATTTGCCATTGTGATAATGTTTAGATGGGAGTGTTTATGTTATACATATATCCATGTGTACCGTTGAGCATATGTTCTTCGGCATAAGAGACGAGTCGGCTTAGCTACCATTCCCCTGCCTTTCTGGAGAATGAGATGTTAAAATAGGAGACACAGAAATAACCCTCGGTCTCTAACTCTTTACCACCACGCCACGATATTATTGGTAAACGGTTGATAATTATGCACGATAACTTGTTTGACAGGGTTTTTGTTGTTGTTGTGAAGGGTGCCACAAGGGCGGTAGTTTTGATGCTGACGGGATTCAAACCCAGGTCACGAGTAATTGAGTACCATCTCTCATGACTTTACCGACTAAACTAGTTGGCATCTACAGTTTGACATGGCTATTAAGGTGGCTATTTTGACTAGTTTTTACCATTACCCAGGTGGTCGGTCACGCACCAGGGTAACCATGTCATCATGGATCCCGTTCTTACATATTTTTCATTTTCTAAAACTTAAGGGTATACAAACAAATTTAGTGAGATTATTTTATTTTTTTTGGCAGTGAATTTCGTGAGATTAAATGAATGGAATAAGCATCAGCTAATTAGGCACATACCATGAATAATGCACACTTAAGAAGGGGTGGCCTAATTAACATATGTAGCTAATGATTCAGCAGCCATGAGTCATTTTCTGTATTTTATTGGGCGAGTTTATATTTATTTCATACTAAAACATATCCGGTTCGCAAATTGCCGCTTAGCGTTTCCGATACGGCATAAACTCCGTCCTTGCTTCTCGCATTGCTACTAATATATAAGATGAAACATATTATATGCATGACATGCTATGTTGAGAGATTAGTATAAAACGTGTGGATATAGATTAGATTTAGATGGAAGAACTAGAATAATGTTGGATTATATCCTTTCTTTTATCATCACTCAGGAATATGGCATATTAGCCTATATCTCTAGATTTATGAATCACTTCAATCTCATCCATCCTTGCTGACAATCGCATAGTACTCCGTATATGAATAATGAATATGTTCCGCTTCAATAGTCCTTTTTTTGTCATTGTATTTTGTCCATTTGATGAGTAGTCAGAATTCTCTGGCTTTGGAATAGATGTAATAACTTTAAGCCTTTTGATCATACGTAGGCGCAACGTAACATGGATATTATGGACAATGGACAAGCCAAGTAGGGGGTTTAGGATGGATCAAGGAGTCCGACCTACTTGAAAGGTTTACCGGTCTGATGGGCTAGGTCCAACAAGGCAACGAGTCGTACTGCCCATGAATAACTCTATTTTGTATACGATGCAATTCTCTTAAGGAAAGTTGAATTATGCAGGACAAGGATAAATACTACATAAACCCGAGATCCACCATAGAGAAGAAAGCATATGAATGAGTGGATAATGATCGGATCCACGAATGTTGGAGCTGCGAGATGGATACGGAGGGAAAGAAGTGGATGAATGAAGGAAGCCATAGACAATGCAGATGATTGAACAAGGGAAAGGTGGTAATGTCGTGTGGTTAGGTAACTTAAAAAGTTTAAGTATATGTTTGTGATATTAATGGTATCAGATGTCAGACTGCATTACAAGAGTGATGGTGGTGATTAGGAATAACAAGAGATCTGGGAAATAAACAATAAACAATAGTTTGAATTTCTGAGTTTGATTCTTTTGAATTATTATTAAGTCATTGTCTTCACTTGTATCCAATTTGCTGCTGAGTGGATTCCATTTACTGAGATCAGCATGTTCCACTGGTTTTGCAGCTTAATTTTTGCCTTAACTTTGGGACCTTTACCTTTTACAATTTTAACCTGGCTCTTAATGGATGTTTGCCTAGTTGTCGTGAACTTTCAAATTCACAATTAATGTTATCTTAAGACTTAAGTCGGTCATAAGAGCATTTCCAATGATAAACTAGTAGCAACTAGCTTATCTTTGACACATTATTTTTTTAAGTTAGAACAATTTCAAGCTACAATTTACTTGAATTATTTCAATTGTTTGACCCACACACAACTCTATTTTTCTATTGCTTATATTAACTCTTGTGGGTCTATTTGAACAACGCTAATTTACATGGGACAACTCCAATTGTTGAGCTACTAACTTGCAATTTTATAAAATTGGAAATAAGTTACCAAGTCAAACCATTGGAGATGCTTTAAAATAAGTAGAATGGCAAGTTGAGGGTAGGCCTGGTAATTGGGTTAGTCGGTTTAGTTTCAGATTGAGTTAAATTAGTTCGATTTAAGTCAATTTCAGTTTGATTTCAATCGGATACATTTTGACTAGCCACTTTAAACGGTTGGTGTTATATCGAATCGGGTGCAGTTTGGGTTGAGTCTATATCAATCTGGTCATAATTTTTTTAGCTAAAGGTAAAAAAAAAGTCGATCAATGGACAATATACTTTTTAATTGAAATATAATAATTTATACCACCATTAATAAATAAAGAACTAATGAAAAAACACCTAACATATTAAAATAAATATGAGATTTTCTACATAATACCCCTGTGTGGCTGTGTTTTGCATATTTTACGTGGTACCCTTTCACTTTTCGAAACATACATGGTACCTTCAACTTTAATCAAGAGCTATCGATGTACCCCTAAATTTTTTTCCGTTAAGTTATGTCTCAACTACTATTAATCCATCTTTCTCACCATTGACAATTAATCATAAACCACCTAACCTCTTCTTCTTTGCACCAGCACTAACTTTTTAATTTGTCTCGCCCTTGTCATACAACCAGCCTTACCTATAACCATTCTATTGATTTTCATTCTCACCACCACCTAACGATGGAAGTGGGATGTGCCTCGTGCCGGCCCACCGTGCTTGGAGAAGAAAATGGCACGGCCCAGACCCATGAAAGTGGGCTTTGTACCGTGCCAGTCAAAAGAAAATAGCGGCCCAAGCACGGCCCACGACCCATGCGTGTCGTGTCGTACCGTGCTTAAGCGTGCCTTATCAAATCCTCCACTTTAACTCAATTTTTTTATATTTTGAGCGTGTCGTGCCTAGGCACGATCTTTTTTCTCAATTTTGGCCCAGGCGCAGCCCACGACCCATAGCGTGTCGTGTCGTGCTGGACCGTGCCAACTCCGTGTCGTGCTAAAATGGGTCGTGTGTCATGCTTTGGCGTGTTGGCCCAACAACCCACGTGCCCACTCCCATTTCTACCACCACCACTCTTGCCAAAATTATTCTTTTGATTTCCATTCTCACCACCACTACTCTTGTCAATAATCATTCTTTTGATTTCCATTCTTGCCATTAAATGTCACCTTCTCAACCCAAATACACTCATTAGCACAAACTTTGCGCCACTGCTAGCTACTACACGCTACTAATGCTCCTTTAGTTATGACTCACTTAGATTTAATACAACGGAATAGTATAGTGCATACAGTGTATTAGGTAGTAGGAACGTAAAATAGGTGGATATTAGATGGAAGTGGATCGAGGTCGAAGTGTGGCGGACGAACGATAAAGTATTGTTAGGGTGGGGTTATGGTGTCTGATGTGAGATGGTGTGGGTATATTGTTAATAGGTTAATTATAATCTAATGTTATTAGAGATTAATCATGTGATTAAGTCAAAATAAAGGTTTAATAAGCAACCATCTTACCAATTAACAGAAAAATATTGACGAAATAGAAATTTAGGGTTACGGCGATAGTTTATTATAAAATTTAGGAGTACCACATATGTTTCGAAAAGTAAAGGGGTACCATGTAAAAATCGCAAAAACACAAGGGTACTATGTATAAACTCCCAAAAAATATTTATAATTTCAATTCATCATTTAGTTTTTATCAGTTCAGAAATATACATGTTTGGGTATCATTCGGTTATTATTGAATTCGGTTCGATCGAATTGAGTTGTATTTTGGGAACTATTGAAGTTACTCATATCGGGTATCAATAACTAAGTAAATGTAGAGAAAAGAATAGGAGGGGGGAAGAGTGAAAGTGAATTTTCATGAGAAAAAGGATTATACATGGGATGTACTCCCTCACACTAGTATGAATTTGAGTTTTGATGCATTTTTTAGAGCTTTTTAAACTTTATAAGTTACATTTTAAATCTTATATGTGATGTATTTTGAGTTTTATTGTAACTTTTTTTAGCTAAATGTTCAAATTAATAAACCCAAAAACTTTATATTAAAATTCATAATTTTTAAATATTATACTCAAAAACTTTATTGTGAAGCTCAAAAACTACATTATACTCCCTTCTATTCTGAGCAATGTTCCCCCTTTCCATTTTCGTCTATTCACAATACCTTCCCCTTTCCTTTTTTGGTAAACTTTATACTTATTTTAATCACATTACCCCACTACAATACCCCACAATACCCATAGTTTATCTTATTTTAATCACCTTATCCCACAACAATAATTATTTTAATCACTTCACTCCACAATAATACCCCACAATATATTGCCTCTCTCCAATCACCTTACCCGCACTACATTACTTTTGCTTATTTAATTCAAAACCTTAAAATTTGTGACAAATTAAAAAAGGAACAATACTCAGAATAAGAGGGAGTATGTGGTAATACATCAGATATACAATCCACTTACTCAATTTTCATAAACCTACGAAACTATGCAAGTGATTAGATAGAACAATTTGAAGTGGACGAAGGTCACGTAACTTGTAGAACTTGATTTCTTGATTCATGGAGAGATCCCAAATAAAGTTGGCAAATAACATTGTCACTCTACCCTATTGACGTAGGGAATCATCTTTTCAATAGCCCAACAATAAACACATATCCTGCATTTTGTACGAAACCACCGAATCTTCCTAGATATTTGTTACTCCCGCCCTCCCGTTAACTGACATTCTTTCATTTTGGCACAAATATCAAATAATAAATGGGGAATTATTAGTGATTTCACTTAGTTAATGACAAGTGGAAAATAGTCACATTAGCTAATCAAATTACTCACAAACTACCTTTCTAATATAGAAAGTCAATAATACAGTGAGACACCCTAAAAAGAAATTAGACAACAATTGACAGAAACGCGGAGGGAGTACCAAGTACGGGGTACTTGATTATTTCAACCATCTTCTTCGTTTGCAAAAAAAAAAAAATATTTGCTCCGTTTAAATTATTTTTACTTCATACGGAGTACATATTTTTTATCGTCTCATTTGCTTTTACACGATGTTTACGAAAAATTGATCATCAGACTCTTTCACACCTCTAAAATCGCACCCTAACATATTTAAGGGGATGTGGTAAAAATTGGATAAAAAGATGCTGGGAAACCAATAGGAATGGGAAGGTAACAACATGGTCAAAAAATATCAAAAACATACTGATTTCTTTAAAACTTCATTTCATTGCAAAACAAAGTATAAAATATATATACTGATTCTTTTTATATTTTCTGAGTACTAAACTTTTTGTAATTAATCATTTTTTTAAATGAAAGTTAATATGGTATTTTTAAAATGTAAAAGGATATACTTTTAATTTATTAATAGAAATAAATTAAAGTTTGGTTATTCACGTTTTTTGTAAATTTTATCGTGTGGTATGTTAATACTCCGTATTTAATAAGGATATAGTACATATATACTCCTCCCTATGTTGATTTTGTGCAAAATGTTACTACTCATTATCTATACAATACTATTAAAAGGCTAGCTTGAGCATCTATCATATGCCACGTGTCAATGGGAAAAACAAGCACAAGTGCACAACAAAATGATCTCTTGTAACAAGTTGATATAATCACTGAATATTCAAGCTCTTCAAATGCTCTTATCCATTTCCAATTTGAAACGGTCACTGTCTTCATCAACCATAATTAATTACCTCAATTAATTTTTCTTAATTAATTTCATACATAATCACTCTAGGAGTTACATGCCCTTTTACATTTTCCGATATAAATGTTAACTTTCAATACTTATCTCATATAAGAACATAAATTTCATTTCTCAACAAATTTAATCATGAGTAATATTTTTAATTGAAATCTACTTTTGTTAATTTTCAGGTTATTCGCGCTCACAATTGAAGATTGGATAAATAACGACCCATTTGGCTTTCTGTTCATCATCCCGTGTTATGTAATTTTGATTTTTTTCCCCTTATTTTTCCTCCATTTGTTTTTATTTGGTCAATTTACTCTTGTGATTTAATCTTCTCTTTTTGTTTATAAGTTCTGTTTGATTTATATTGAACTCTTTTCTTCTTAAATTTTGTTTTGCTATTTTGACAATTTTTGTCTTCTAGGTTTTGATAACTTGGGGTCCATAGATCAAAGTTCAGCACAACCTTAAAGTATTAATTTGATCGACATTTGTTATTTCTTTTTACATCTTTAATTAATTGTCTAACCGTTTTTTTTTTGTTTTTTTTCATATAAAGAGCTAAACATTACTCATAGCTTGAAGCTTCTAATTTGGCCTTTAGGTTTGTTGTTATTTTGATCTCCATTGTACCGAGAGGAAAGTATTTAGTTGAATAGGTATTCATTTTTCGCAACCAGTTTATAGAAATGACAATAATTTTTATATACTTCCCGCTATGTTTGAGATGATTGAGTATGTGGAGTACCACATAACTAAAGATACGAGGAAAAATTTGTTTTCCTTTTACTTGATATTAAAATGAGACGAAATGAGCATAACATATTGTCATATTGGATTTTTCTAGAAAAAAATAAACTATTTGTATCTGCTACAACGTTACTTAGTGACTTGCATTACCTTTAGTAGTTTAGTGACCCGAGTATTCTTCCTATTCATCTGTTCTACATTCATTGATCTTTGTAAACTAACTTTCATCGTCTGTTCTACATTCATTGATTATCTTTGTAAGAACATGGAGACTTATTTGACTCATTAACAGAGTAAGGTTATCCCAGTGTAGTTGAGTACTTCAGAAAAATATGTGTTTCCATGAGCTTACACGCCTTTAAGATTTAAGAATAATGTTATAAAAAGAGCAGCTTATTATTTTTAGCAATGATTTTGTGTACATTGCTTACTCGAGACAAAAAATAAAATGAAATGGATGTAAATGGGAAACTAGGGAATGGAAGTGATCAAGGGACGTAAAGGGAGGATAAAGGGCTTCTATGAGGGAAATTGATGAATTTATTTTTCCGAGGAACAATTTTATTCATAGTTAGTTTGGAACTCACCAAACTTACATGACCCCATGGCGTATTCTTTTATAGAACAGATTAAAGTTTTAGGATATTCATTGCTAAATGTATAAATCGGATTTCTTAATGAGAATAAAACAATTTTGCATTTGTATTTTTCGATATTGTGACTTTATAGTTAATTGGAGCAAAAAGTTTTACCTCATACTCAATATTTGTATATTAGGTAGCCAAAGTATATGGTTATTAAAAAATCCATATGTAACATAATATAAATAGGTCCGCGAATTTCGCGGGTATCAAAACTAGTTATTTCTTAAATAGTGGGGTTGTCTTTCTTAAAGGCTATATAGTGAGGTCACTTGTAAATTAAAGTCTTCTTTTTACCCATAAATTAAGGAACCAATAGAAATCTTCTAAATGTTTGTACTTTTATATATAGTAGATAATTACTATTTATTTTAAGATCTTTATTTTTTTTTATCGCCGCATTATATCACGATGACACACTATAATTATTGGGTAGTGACAACGCCACAACCGTGTTTGTTAATGTCACTCATTTACAAGTTAATTATATGGATTTCTAACTATTCATTTTCTCATAACTTGAGCGACATTAGTAAAAACTGTTGTGATATTATCGCTGCACTTATTATTGTCACGCTTGAGATTATGTGAGAATTTGTGTTGTACAAGTCAATCTCACACCAAATAAAGTTGGCAAATGGCAATCCTATGAATGCAATCGAATTATAAAATCAATCAATCATTTCATTTCTTCCAAATCTTTTGGATGTAGGACACTCTAATCTTTACGCACCTCTCCTTAATTAGCTATGAATATTTGATGTATCAATTTTCTACGTACTTAAGTAGCGTGAACTACAACTACAACACAAATAGGAGAGTAAAGTGACTACTAACAAATTAAATTGTACAATTTATAGAAGAAGCCAAAAATATTCGTATAATTTATTTATACTTGAAATTGATGAAAGTAGTTACGGTTTAAATGTGGTTGCGATTGGTAATTTGCCTTAGTAAATCGAGTTGGCAAATGACAATATTTAACGCATTAAAGTGTAAGAAACAACATTATGTAAATCAAATTGTCAAATAGAGTACATCTTTATAAATTAAAATATCTACTTTAACAATAGCTTAAAATGTCGATCTTGGAGGACAATTTGTAGAAGAAGCGTTTTCTTATATGTAGAAATGACCATTTATGATTCATATTTGTCGAACAATGTCTTCTATTTTTGACAAAAAGAGCTTTCGGCCATATTTGTATGAAATGTTCATACGCGGTATATAAGCTTTTCAAAATAAGTACAAACGTTTGTTTTTCTTCACGTGTTATCGTATGTAGGAGTATCTATTCATTTCAAGCCGTTAAGAAGATTTCTTATTTTGAGAATTTAAAATTTTGATCACATAAATTACTTTAGTTGATTAAAGTATAGGGTATCTCATTTGTTTTGTCCATAACTTTTATAAATGTTTGTAGACTTGAATAATGCTGAACTGAATTAAACTAAGTGAACCAGAATTTAACTTAACTGAACTGCTCATACCAACCGAAATTGAGTCAACAAAACAAGGCTTAATATGTTTTAGCCCAAAAATGAAATATACCCATCGACCTATACATAAATTTTCAAAAAAAAAAATCAATTGATTATGGTAGAATGTCCAAAATACCCTCACCATTTGTTTTAATGAGGTAGATTGAATAAGTAGTAGATGACATCTTGTGTAAATAAAAGACTGTAATAGCGTATGTTGGACCAAAGTTTACCATAAAAAATTGCCCAACTGGGGTACGTTAGATTGGACTGTTTCAAAAGGATAAATAGTTGAATTGGATTGGATTGGATTGTTTGAATTGGATTGACCTAATCTGATTTAAACTTGACTTAACTAATGAGTAAACTTGAACTAAAC
This sequence comes from Heliosperma pusillum, assembly GCA_022085475.1. Taxonomy (NCBI): domain Eukaryota; kingdom Viridiplantae; phylum Streptophyta; class Magnoliopsida; order Caryophyllales; family Caryophyllaceae; genus Heliosperma; species Heliosperma pusillum. The sequence continues at coordinate 127,205 of JAIUZE010000714.1, forward strand.
TCGTCATATCAACCGAGATTAAGTCCAGAAAAACAAGGTCTAATATGTTTTAGGTCAAACAAATTAAATAATCCATAATAATAACGTTAACTGAACTGATTGAACGGATTTGAACCTAAACTAAACTGAACTCATAAAAAAAAAAGTTGTAATATAATGCTATATGTTTTGGCCCAAATATGATGAGGACAAAAGATTTGAAGGTAGTAATTGGGGAAGGTTATAATGAGTTATAATTTTCTGTTTTTAGCTTGGAAGATTAAGTAATAAATTCTTCCCAAAAACACATAATTAAGTAGTTGGTACTTTGTAAACGACGTCGATTTTTCACGAATAATCAAGATATAGCTTAATTCCCTTATTATAGGAATCAAGAAGATTACTTTCCTTAATTTCATAATTTCTTTTTAAAACTAATTTTAATTTTCCTTGTAATTAATAAGATGACTAAATTCAATCTGTTAAACGCATTTACACACTAATCCATTCTAAATTAGTTTGCTGTTGATATACACGAGAATATGTGGCGACACGTTTGCGTGAACGGCTACAATGCACATTTAATACAACAAAATCTCCCTACAAATTAGCTATTTTTTTAATTAAATCCAACTTTTTTTAAAATTATCCTCGTCAGCAGGAACTCATCACACCTGAATTAAGGTTAATTAAATTTAAATATACCTATAATTATTAATTTATTATTATCGTATACAACTCACTCACGTTTTATATCTTGCTCTATTGACTAATTCACAATTACAAGAGTTAAAACAAATTTTTAGTAGAGATAATGCTGCCCTTGTAGAGTTGTAGTCTCGTACAATAGTCTAGTATAAATTCGGTTTAAAACGCTCGTTAAACTGTGTCGAATATAAAAAAATTTGTTTAAAGTAATGAAATACAAAATGTAATTTATTAACATAAATTTACAATAATTTTATCCCATAATCGCACAATAATTAACCTAAAAATTATAACAATTAGTCTTTTGCAAGTTGGTTTTATTTTAAATTTCTATAAAATACGATCCACAAATATCCTTGTAGAAAACTGTCTAAGACAATTATCTATGAAATTATAAGCAGTTAATCTTACTTAAGATGACCGCAATATCCGGTTTAATCGTTTGCTAATAATACCAAGTCCATTACCTAAATCCTAAACCGAGTGATATCTAGCTATTTAAATATGGTTTATCATTACAATGTGTGAAATCTTACTTAAAGACGAGACAAATTATATCATATAATGATAATAAAGACAAAACTTTTGATATTTTCTAAGGCAATATATAATTAGGATAACTGGATATATATTTGATCCGTTTTAAACTTACAGATAGTATTTGACTTAAACGAGAATTTGTTTTAAACTTGATGTATTGACCAACTCACAAATACACGAGTTTAACCTAATTCCCAATCAACGGTCAAAAATCACTTCATCATCAACCTAACACGTGTACGACTACAATCCCACAAACTTGACGTAATTAAAAGAAGGAACAATAAATTCCCCCTTAAGCATATTCGAACAACCAAAGTTACAAAACTCCCAACAAATGAAAAAAAAGGAAACGAAAAATAAAAACGTTTCCTTTATAATAATTAAAATATTATTATTTTTCAATTTTTTGTTTGTTGGTTTGTTACAATAGCTAAGTTGTCTCTCTTATCTTCCCATACCCTCGGGACCTATATAAGCATTCCAACCCACTTCTCCATTCTCATAAACCCGACTTCATCGTATATCATCCATGTCTTCCTAACGTTTTATATATCGAGAATTATCTCAACCAAAACCTTCGTTTAAATTTTATTTTTTAGTTCCGACTAGTTTTATACCACAATGGCGTTCAAGAAAACGCTTGTACAGCGATTATTTAACCTTTCTCGATTCTCGACACCAACTCTTTGCCGGAACCCGGTCGGCAAACCCCAATTTACCGAACCGAACCCGAATCGAACCGGGTTCAACCCGGAATTGAACAAAACCGGCCGGCCGATGAGCCAATCGACGGCGGCGGGTACGGCGGCGATGCGCTTGTTTCCGATGAGTGGCGAGGCGTTGTCGGAGACGTTACGAGGGATGGACATTACTAGAGGGAGGCTGAATTTGGACGGTTTGGTTGCGTACCCGAAACTCGACCCGGTTCGATCGGAACCGGATCCGGTTATGGTGGAACCAGAAGGGTTGACGGTGAAGGAAGTGAGGAAAGTTTTGCGAGCGACGCAGGTGGAAATGATAAGAGGAAGATTGAGAGAAGTTGAGAAAGATTGGGTGAATTATAAGGAATTTTTAGGATTAATTGAGGAATTTTGTGGTGGAAATAAAGAACAAGCGATTTATTTTGCACAAACTTTGGATGATTCCGGTTCGGTTATTGTTTTGGGGAACTCGGTTTGTTTGCGCCCACATCAGGTTGGTTTTTTTAATACTTAATTAATTTAATCTTTTTTTCTTTTTTTTTAATGTTTGAATTAGATAAATGGCACAATTTTGTTAATGAGATTTATTTATGTGTGTTTTTGTTGTTATTTGATTTTTTTTATGAACAGGAAATTAGAACATTGGTACACCAAATCTAAAAGGATTCCACGAACTATTCAGATTATTCTTTTGTTGCACCAATTTTTAGAATTTTCTGGATTTTTTTTCCAGAAAGTATTGGTGGTGAGTGATGACTGGTGAGAGAATAAAAAGCGAGGAGAAAATGAGAGGAAAATGGTTGAGTGAGACCGGTAAAATGAGAGCGGGTAAAAAAACAAAATTAGAGCGTGAGAATTGTGAGACGAAAAAAAAGAACGAGAATTCGTAGTTAGCTTTATTTTTTAAACAATACTCCGTAGTCCGTAGTAAGCAACAAAAATGTGGTCGAAATTAGTGCGAGGAACTTGTAGTATGGAATATCGTAGGAGAGTTACAAATTGCAAGTCCATATTTTTAGTATTTTAGGATTAGGATTTAGGAAGGAGAGGAGATGATGGTGGAGATGGCGCCCCTCCCCAAAACAAAATCTGAGATTTTTATGCCTATATGGCGTTGCAATGGCAAATTCTCATACGCTTGTGACCTCTCAGTCCGATTGAGATGGTAGTCAGTGGGAGAGGGGGTTGTGACCTGTGAGATCTCATAAGCGAGATTTGGTGTGTTCCAATTGTCACGAGTGTCATCATTGACATTTTTACGGCTAAACTAGCAAGCATGTGCACATTAACATTTACGATTATGTGTTTTGCACAAATTCACATTTATGACATGTGACGTTTCATTACTATTTACTAATTTAACTTGGCTCTTAAATCAAGTACATTCATAAAACTGTCTTGCACGAGTATTTCACAAATTCTCGGAATCAGTCTAATTTGTGCTTTGAATTAAATATATTATTTTTATTTTTAATTGGCTTTGTTTTAATAGCGGTGGATATACTTACTTGGGTGCTTCCATCATCCAATTTTATGCTTATATTTTTTGATTGAATATGCACCAACTCCTTTTGCAAGAAAGTGACCCTTAATTTGTCATCATCCATGTATATTCACATTAATTTGTCAGCATAATCACCCTAATTAATAAACTTTTATTTGTCACCGTCCTCGCATTCCAGGTTATTAGCACAAATTCTCATTTGTGACGAGCACTTTTCGTCACAAGCTTGTGACGAAGCAAATGTGACCATTTTTATGGAAAATGTAACCATTATATGACTGGTAATATTTTATGGATGATTACTTTTTATCATAAAATGGTCACATTTAGTCCGTCACAAGAGAGACCAACTGCGTTATTAGCCTTTCATCCATTGTGTATGCTTACGCATTCACATAATGATTATGACACTTGGCATCTTCGTTTTTAACGAAAATATAAGTTTTTTTAAAAATAGTCGAAACCAATACTTTAACCTGCACTCGTGTCAGATGCTTCTAACTAGTAACCACGTTTAAGGAACATTGTATGATTGAGGGGTTGATAACAACTTATTGAATAAATCTATTCGCTAATCCGATCTATTCTTTTCTTACAGGTAGCTAAAGCCATTCATAGCCTAGTCACGCCTCCTGTGTCGGTGGACCCCAACGACCCGAGGAGGAAGGAGTTGGAGTTGATGGAAGAGCAAAAGGCTGAGATTGATCAAAAAGCCGATGCATTAGTCCGTCGGGAATTGTGGGCTGGGTTGGGTTACATGGTGGTCCAAACGGCGGGGTTTATGAGGCTTACCTTTTGGGAACTTTCTTGGGATGTGATGGAGCCCATTTGCTTTTACGTGACTTCGGCTTATTTCATGATTGGTTATACATTTTTCATTAGAACAATGAAAGAGCCGTCCTTTGAAGGGTTCTTCCAAAGCCGCTTCAACTCAAAGCAGAAGCGACTGATGGAGGCTCATGGGTTCGATCTTGAGAAATATGAAGAGCTTAGGAAAGCGTTTTATCCCCGTCATTATTCTTCGCCATCACCGCTGGATGATGCTAGGTTGATTAAGTATGATTATCATCATAAGGTTAATTAGCTACTCGAAGGAGTAAAATAATATACGAGTACTATAATGGGATTGTCTAATTATAATTATTTTAATTAAGAGGAAATGTATCCTCTAAATTATGTGATGATTATAGTCAGTCACCTGCGGCTTTGTGTAAAGATATTGAGAGGAAATCAGTTTTGGTTCTTAAACTTTTCTGCTCTTGAGATTTATGAGTTTAGTAATCAACTTTTTTTAGGGTGTACTTAACGTATTATCCTAATGAGATGTACCATTTATGACATGGAAAAAAAAACTATAGTATTTTCAATATAATCTAGACTCCTTGTGAGTTTTAATGAATGGAGAATTTTATTAAACTTGGCATGTTTAATTAATGGATATGCCCCGGTTTCAATAAGACTAACTATTTTAGTTATCGAACCTATTACAGTCCAAAAGCAAGAATTCATTGTATAAAGAGTGTCTCACAGAGTCGCAATGTAAACTGTAAATAATCGCTTTATTCCATAAAATAGTCAACAAATGAACACAACTTTTGAAATGGAGAATTACAAATCCTTATTTAAGACAGTATATCTGTCTAAGCTTAACACATGTACGTAAATGGGGTGAATAAGACAAAGCAAAGTAAGAAATTAGATTTTTCTTACATACATAGTACGATATTAAAACGGGTAACTGCGGTTTAAGTAATAATCAAATTCAATGATTGGAGGCTCAACCAAGTTGATATGTTGAGATGCATGGAAATAAATAATGTAGGGAAGCAGCTCATATGATGGGAAGCAAGCAAATGAGGAGACTACGAAAGACTAACAGCCAAGCAAGATCGAGTTCCTTGGACTTTCAGCTTGTGTTTGTCAAATATGGGGTCGTACAGTAACGTTTATTGGATTATATCCTTTCTCAGATTGCTCAGATGATTAGTCTTTCCAGATAGTCAATGTTCATATACTCTTACTTTGTAGCAGAGGAGTATTACTCTTCTCAACTTTGGTCGATTTGGAGTAGATATGACAAAACCAACCCCTTTTAATTGACCCGATTTGAAAAGGCTGATTCGAGACTCAAAATTGACTCGAGCTACTTCCCTCTAATGAAACCGGAAATTCGAATTGACCCGTTCCGACGCGCACATGCCCGAACTTTGTTGACCTGGAACTGACCCGGCCCGAAATGACTCAATTCGAAACCACTTAAAGCTGAAAATGACCCGATAAAATATAACTCTAGGCTCTGTTTGGATGCGCATTTCAGTACATGTTTTCATCAAAGTAATTTTTTTGTCAAAAGTTCCAGGTAGCTTATTTTTTTAGACGCGTTTGGCAAGTAACATTTCTAACTAAATAAGGTACCTGAAATGAAATGCTACTCGGGGTAGCATTTGAGATTTCAGGTACCTGATTATGTTTAACTTACCTTTTTTATCCTTTACTTTTTATATTAAAATATTACTATTTTTTATATTTATGATCTCTAATAAACCTAACTTAGTTAATTTTTTTTTATGTATGACTTAATAGAAAACTACTTACGTATCAATAATGTACATTTTTAAATGATAATTTGGGACCTTTTTTAACGTAATCGTGTTATATTGATTATTATTTCCATTTGTTTTGAAACATATTCTTGAAAACTACTTACGTATCAGTAACGGTCGTTTTGACATTACTTAGGGTTGATTCGGAGTCCGGCCGGTAAAAAAACTGTCTACATTTACAGGATCCCGTTTCATTCCGCGACGGAATATTCTTGAAACCTTTGATTAATAGTTTATTAGTCTTTGAGTTTGACACACAAACTGGACTCTATCATATAAGATAATAGTTTTTCTCTTCCCCTCCTCGGAGATCCGCATCACACGTGTTATTGTAACATAAGCAAACCTCTAGAGAAAACACGCAGCCGGTGGCGCGCCTCTTCTAAGGAACACAACCTGCTGTGTTGCGCCTCTTCTAAGCAAGCTTTAGTTGTTGTTGATGTCCGAGTAGAAATCCTCACATATTTTGCTATAAATAGAGATCTCGAGTCTCTATATTTGGCATGCGAGTATTCGCCCTTATTTCTTCTCTCTCTCACATATTCTAGACTTTGTTCCTACTTTTTTACAACCACTTGAAAGTTTATAACCTTAGCACATTATTTATGAGTCAGAGTTTCTTTCTCTTCAGATCCTGTCTTCTAATCCTCGATAGACGATATTAAATGTCGAGCGGTCCAAAGGTCAATTTTACAACTTTATTTATTTGACTAATTAACAAATGGACGAATTAGACAAAACAAGAACGGACTTGCCCTTAGAGAGGGAACAACCTATGTTGCGCATATTCTAAGGGTGTTTTCGCCTTATTTCCCTATTTCTCAAGGCTGTTTGACTCAACAGAGCCGAACATGTTCTTAGAACAAGCCTTGCACCTGGTGCGCCTTCTCTAAGTCCATACTTGCCCCTATTTCTCAGCCGCCAAGACGTGAGCTATTATATCCAACTCTAATCGTTTATTATCGATATTATCGCCTATTTTTATGTAAAACTTAGTCATAATAAATTAAATTTTGATATTTTCTTTATTTATTTTATTATTTTCGATCCTTTTTATCTTGAGTCGGGTTTATGTATGCTTGTTTGTATCATTTAAATGTAATCAATTTAAATTCCCACGTCCAAATCAATTTCTTCTTGCTAATTCAATCAATATAGTTTAATTCACATGCTAAGATTAATCTATTGTTTGGATTCATGCATCTTACATCTATAAAGTCAATAATAATAATAATAATAATAAACAAAACATCAATCATTAGTAGAGGCCGCTATCAAGCATAAATAAAAGGTAAAACAAATGACAATCCTCTACTTGCATAAATAAAATTAAATACGAGATGGATACTCACTTCATTTCAACAAATATGATTTTATAATAATTTCTAATTCGTATGTTCATATGTTTTTGGCAACCAAATAATAACAAAATTAATAATTCAATGAATCCTACTCCTTCTGTTCCAGTGAGATGTTTACACTTTCTTTATTTTGTGAGGGGAAAATAAAGGAAGTGTAAACTATTGACTGAGACGGAGGGAGTAATTCACATGATTTTAGATTAATAATAACCAAAGACCATTAAGTATACTTTTCTTCTAGTACTGTATCACTTTAATTAGAGTTTTGTCAACGGATATATTGATTTGTATAAAGCATATCATCGATTGTAAAAATACATAACTATAATAGTATCATGGAAAAAAATAATACAGTTTTTACAAATTCGTTTAGAAAACGGTGTTTTAAAGAAGCCTTCGGCCAAAATAACGGCAAATCAAATAAGATAATTCAAGATCTTTGAAAGATCTCAAGGACATTGTGAACATCCTCTAAATATTAAGAGATAAATAATATGCACCGCACCCCCTTTAAATAGGGAAGCAAAAGAAATTTATTTTCTTTCATTAAACTATTATCCTTTCCCTATAATATAATCTTTCATCAAACTATGATCTTGTTATTAAAATCTGAAGTTTGAATTATAATCTTTTAATTAAAATAAAATTAAATTGGTATAAATCAATAAATTATAAAGTTCTAAATTTTCATTTGGTGCTATTACATAACAGTTGGTCTTGATCCAGACGGACCATTTTGGTCTGAAGCAATAAGACGAGATTTTATAACCACTTTACAGTTAGATGTAACCACTATTGAAAACAAGTTGATATAAGTTGTTGTTACATTTTATCAAAAAGTGGCAACATAATCCCGTCTTATTTTTCAGACGGAATTAGTCCGTCTGAAATAAGAATTTGTGATTACATAATGATTTGGTGCATACTTTGCTACATTAAATAAAACTTTAAACTGCTATTATTAGCTTTGTGATAAAATAATTGTTAACAAATTTAAAGAAATTTAAAGAAAATTTATAAAAAGAAGTCATTAGCTTTGAGTTAAAAAAATATTAATTTTATCAAAATACACATTTAAAATGATTACTCAATTTTCTTGATTATTTTTGCGTACCGATTTTTTCTCAAATTAAAATACTGTGACGTGAAATATGAAAATTAATGACGTATCGATTTAACCTATAATTAGTATATTAAAAAGTAAAATGCCTATAGTGCGTATTGCACGGGATCCAAACTAGTATAAGTATCAAATCATGCAGAAAGTTACATACCAAATAAGTTTGATTCTTATATGTATTAGCTTTGAAATTACGCAAATTCTTATTTCAGACGTACCATTTCCGTCTGAAAAATAAGACGTGATTATGTTGTCATTTTTTGATAAAATGTAACCACAACTTATATCAACTTGTTTTCAATAGTAGTTACATCTAACTGTAAAATGGTTACAAAATCCCGTCTTATTGCTTCAGATCAAAATGGTCCGTCTGAATCAAAATCAACCGTTGAAATTAACAAAACATGTTTTGTTGACGTGACGAAATTAGTATTTTCCATGAATTAAATTTCCATAATTTGTTAGTTTGAAGTATGTCAATTCTTGATTTTGCCATTGATCGAGTCGGGCATGTACTTTTCTACTTATGATATGAAGAAGTTCAATATTTGTGTTTTCACGTGTTCCTTTTCTATTTTTCTTTTGTCAACAGATCTTTAGACGTTAAATCGAAATATATAATTTTATTTTGTTTGTGGAACACTTCGTAGACTAACTTTCGTGTTAACTTATAATAATACTATAATTTTGGAGTTTTAACGTGTTTATTCAGCCACATTGCTAATACCGATTTTTATATTTTAAATAGCAAATTTTTTTGTGACAATATCTTTGTTAAGATAATGTATTTATTTTCTTTTTAAATTAGGAGTATTCTACTAATAACTGAGACAATTTATTTAAGATACCGAAAGCAATTTATTATGCAAATTTATTCCACATTTGTTTACGGAGTATTTCATTTGGAGAAGCCAGAATTTAAATTTCTAATCGCCTTTTAGTCTTTTACGCGATAAAATCATATCGTTCGCATCAAACAATTTGCTAACTTCACTAAACCAAGAATGTCATCTTTAAGATGATAAACATCATAATACCTATAATAGGATATAAAATATAATAACTGAGTCTTAAGCTCTCAATAACCATCACCTTAAAATTCTGTTGACGTGTTTCGTATATCGACCTATCTCCTTTTTACATGGAAATGGGAGTGAATGAAGAATGTGTGTATTCTAATGGGCAATGACATGCATAGGGAGCTTTTACCAAGGGAAGGCTTGTTCTAAGGAAGACTTTAACCTGCCTGGCTTTCATAGAAGATCGAGGTGATAATGTGATATACTCATGCAACAACAACAACAACAACAACAACAACTTTATTACATTTTTAACGCCAAAAAATTGTGATGGATACACATTATAGAAGCATGCATCCTTTAGAATGTCACATTTGCCATTTCTTGTCATTTTTAATGAGCCACGAAATCGTTTCTTATTGATGTGTCTGTTATTCCCAAGTGGAGGCTTCTTCTGAGGTAGTTAATTACTACCATTTCAATTTTTCAATCTTACCCGGAATATAGTTATTAGCCGTTTACTAAGCAACCCTAGCTCCCCTAGTACTTGCTCCTTAGCTTCTTTTAAAATCTTATATCCTCCGTTAATATTTTCTGTGTTCTGATCATTTGTTTATATTTACGTTTGATATTACTTAATGAATAACAAGTGGACAATAGTTCCATTGGAGGATCAACTTAATCATAGAAAAATTAAACCTTCTCGATATAAAAAAGTAAACAAATAAATGAGACACCTTAGAATGAATTGAAGTAGGTAAATAAATGATCGGGACGGGAGTAAGACTAAAGTTCACGTAATTTAAAATGGGTATGTAAGGCATTGATTTTTTTTACTTAATTATTCTGAACTTAGCTTGATAGGGTTGTAACTTTTCTAAATTGAATTATAGGATTCAAACTGAATTTATGAACTAAACTTATAAGAGTTGATGAATTTTTCCGAGCTTAACTTATAGGCAGTGACATACCCAAAATCGATAGGGTGTGGATCAATTTTAGAGTAGTTGTTAATTATAACATTTTTTAGCATTAACATGTCTTATCTTAGATGCACTATTCCGTCTTAAGCCTTCAGACAGTCATTTGTGACCATTTTATAGTCAGATTTAAATGGTCATAAATGGCCCGTCTGAAACCCTTCCGACGGAATAGTCCGTCTGAAATGAGAATTTGTGTTTATGTATTGGGTATAAAAGATGTAAATTTTCAAGTCAATCAAAGTTAACGATAAAAAATATCTATTGTAAGGATATTTGTGGGGTCTTCAGACCCTAATATACTATAGGCGAATTGGAAAGTCATTGCTTATATGATCTGAACTGAACTTATATAATCTGAGCTTATATAGGAAATTGAAGTGAGTATGAATTAAACTAAACTTTTCTGAATTGAGTCTATAATTAAGATCTACACCAAACTTATAGGATCTGAAACTTTTTCTGAACTGAACTAAACATAAAAGCAGTGACTTTAAGTCCAAAATATCAAAGCGTAATGGTGTGAAGTAGTTGTTTCTTCTCATTATCTAAACAACCGTGTATTTGCACATATACAACACCAATATCATATTCATTGAATTTGATAATGCAGTTTGAAGCAGATGTGTTAAATAGGGTGATGTACACCATATTACATTATCGTATTCATTGTAAGTTTATTGAATATTGTAATTAAACTAGTTTGATAAATATTTTATGGAGTGTGATATTCACCATCACAAAATTATATTCTTTTTGAGTTTTGTAAACTACAGTAAATTTTGTAGTAGAGTACGTGTTGTTTGATTATCATGTACTCCGTATTATGTAGTGTGATAGTCCCCATATAATACTATTATATTGACGTTAAATTTAGTGAATATGGTACTGTAGTAAGATGAATATGAACTATGAACATGACAAATCTGAGTAGCAATAGATGAAAAATCTAAGCTTGATGAATTTGAGTATCTATAAACTTCAGTGTTTAGGAAGAGGTATTCGGAGAAGTAATGGTAGTTGGTTTAATTTTCTCTTCGGTTTTTCTTTTATTTTTTTCAAATAATTGTATGAGAGTATAATTTGTCAACTTATGTGTGTGGGCATATGTCACATAAACAAAATTGTTAAGCTCTTTATAAGTGTTCACAAATATAATAGTTTGAGGCCTTTTGTGAAGGAACTCAAGAATGTGAGGCTTGGTCAAAGCGGACACTATCGTACTATTAGAGACCGTGGACACCGACGCAATAGAGGCCTAACATAAGGTATCGACGCTTCCCCACAACAAGTGGTATCACATCCCAAGGTTGACTTGGGCTAGACACAAGAAGAAGCAAGCATCAGGCACAAGACCTGAAGGGTGTCTTACACTATAAGGCGTGTAACTTCTATAACTTGAGGAAGATCGAGCTAGTACGTTCGCGAAAGCGACATGGGTCTCATTGCAATGAGACAGGCTGTCGAAGAGACGATCGTCAGCGACCCAACGAGTTGGGCTGAGACTTAATGGAGGCAACAAAAAACGGTCCATGGTAAGTCAAAATGCGGTGGAGAGTGGCTCATTGAGGCCATTGATGCGCTCCGAGTCCAGACATATTGGATGTAAAGGAGTTTGGTACGCAAGTGTAGCACAAGTTTCGTGAAGGGACACACAAACCCCTGGTGGGACACATGGTGTGTCGGTTAAGGGGAGGTTATCAAGACTTGGTGATCTTAAGGGTGTCTAAAAGTTGGATATGTAAGGTGTTGTGAGTTCTTCATAGAGGTCAAGGTCCAAGTCAAGATGATGTCCTTGGTTTGAGAGCAAGAGTGTTAAGGTGTAAACTTTTGGTCTCATGTCCCACATTGTTAGAATAAATGTGAAATAAGATATATATAAGTATATAACTGTCCACAAATATAATAGTATGACGTCTTTGGGGAAGGAGCCAAATAGTAAATCCGTGAGGGATTGGCTCAAAGCGGACAATATCGTGCTATTTTGAACCATGGATACCGACACAACAAAGGCCCAAAAGAAAATATCAACGCTTCCGTTCAACAAAAATGATCTCAAAAGGTTTTTTATGTGTCGTGCGTCTATTTTCTAAAAATATTTCAAAAGAAATTTGAAAAACATTTGATTTTCAAAATCGAAACAATTCATTCGAAAGCACAAATTCTTAATTAACTACTTCTAGGAATAGTTTTACTGTTGAGCTAGTTTGATTGATGATGACAAGCCTAACTAATGTATACTTCTTAGTTAAGCTTTCAGGAAATCTTGAGTCTCCAAGCAAGACAAATCTCCAAGCAAGAGTAGATGAAGAGTTGAAATGCCCAAGAAGAATCATGTTGTAAAGAGTCGTCTTTTGTAAAGGTAGAAGAGTATGGTACTTACAAATGCAACAGTCCTGGCAACCGTTACCTCACCTGTTCAGTGTAACAGTGAGGACGACTGTTGCATATGTCTGAAACTTTTCAAAGACTTTCCAAATCAAAATCTTCCTGCTGCTTTTGAAAAATTACTTGAACCATTCATGAAATGATTTTGAACGTGATTTGAAGGTGATAAGAAGGAATCATTTGAAAGTGTTTTTCCTCATTTGCACAAACAAACTTTTTCTCAAAAAGAAAAGCAACACTTGGCTTGTTCCCATGTGAGTTTGTCATCTTATGACTTTCACCCAAGAGTAAACTGTTTCCTGCATTTTTGAGCAGCCCACTTCTCTGATGCATTTTGTCACTTGTGAAAGCTTTTTGCAAGGACATTCACTTTGCCCACATGCTTGAGAGTGGACTTTCTCAAGGCTCTCCTTTAACCTTTTCAAATCACCTCTTCCTCTTTAAATAGAGAGCTCACCTCTCTCATTTATTCAAGGCTTTCCAGAGAAATCAAACTTACTGCTTTGCAAATTTTCTTCAAAAGTTCTTAAGCTTTTAATCTTTGCAAACTTTCTTTAAAGTCTTCAAAAGTTACAGACATGACAACTGTTGCGTTAAGTATTGTATTCTTCTATCTAGAATAGTTAGATCTTAATGAATTCGCCTTCGTTCTTTCCACAAGAACAAAATCAGGGAATTTGATCTTGTAACTTTCTTAGAAGAAGAGTCGAGTTTGAGACGGAGTAGTCTCGAATTCATTTCGCAACCGGAGTAGGTTGTTGGTCCTTTTTATTGTAAGGGTCTTAGGTAGTCGGAGTAGATTACTTAATTGAATCAATAAGAAGAAGATTGGACGTAGGCCTTTCAAAATGGCTGAACCAATTCAAAACTCCTGTGTTATTTTTGTTGTTTGTTTAAATTCCGTTGCACTCTTCTTTACTTGTGTATTTCACATTTCTGTCTAGTGCAACAGTCTCGAATACTGTTACTTTCGTATTGTAGCCTTTACTTCATCTGCTAAAACGAACAAAGTAACAGTCAGACTCACTGTGACATTCTCTTTACAGCATCTTATTACTTTAGCTATACACTCTTGATAACCTTGTTCATTAAGTGTATCCATTTACTCTTCTTAACTCCATCAACTTTCTTTAAACAATAAATATTAAGTTGAAATTTTTAAAGTGGTACCTAATTCACCCCCTCCCCCTCTTAGGTACTTGGAATCCAAACCCTTCAATTGGTATCAGAGCCTCGTGCTCTTGATCGAGGCTAATCGCCTTTGAGTTTGATTCTAGGCCTATGGATTCCTCAAAGTACTCCAAGATCCCGGTCTTTACCGGTGAGAATTTTGGATGGTGGAAACTCAAAATGGAACACTACATCAAAAGTATTGATTACCAATGTTGGAGAATCATCAAAGATGGACCACTCATTGTTGAAGATAAGGACATGATGACGGGATATTCTACCGTCAAACTCGAAAGAGATTACAATGAAAATGATTTTAAATTGGTCGAGAAAAATTCCAAAGCCATGACTATTCTTCAACGATGTGTTGGTGAGGAGGAAGTGAGTCGTATATCCGGTTGTACGACGGCTAAGCAAATATGGGACGTCCTTGAACTTGCACACGAGGGAACCATACAAGTTAAGAAACAACGTATAGACCTTCTCATAAAAAAATATGAGATGTTCCATATGTTGAAGGACGAGTCCATCAATAGTTTAGCCTCTCGTTTTTCTAGCATTATTAATGAGCTTAAAAGTCTAGGAAGAACTTTCGAGTCCGAGGACATCATTCGAAAAATTCTTCGTAGTCTTACCGCTAAATGGCAACCAAAAGTCACCGCTATTGAAGAGGCTAGAGACCTAACCATATTAACCTTTCATGAACTAATGGGGTCCCTAATTGCACACGAGTTAAATCTCGACAATGCTCCTTGTGAGACCTCAAAGGGAAAAGGACTTGCTCTTAAATCCACCTCAAGTGATGAGGAAGGAGAAGAGGAAGATGAATTTGCCATGTTCTCAAGAAACCTTGTTGGGATGGTCAATGGCCAAGGATTCAAAAATTTCAAAGTAAACCATGCTAGAAAACGATTTCCTAAGAGACGACCGAATTCCGCTATGGGATGTTTCAAATGTGGTGACAAAGGTCACTTAATTAAAGAATGCCCAAAATGGAATGACATCAAATCTAAGGATAGAAGAGACACGGCTAAGAGAGAACTCAAGCATAAAGTAATGTCCGCCATTTGGGGCATGTCCGACTCCGAGGACGATGAACCCATCGAGGAGCAACTAGATGCTAAAATGTGTTTGACAAACAATCTCAAAAATAAAACACATAAACTTGCTAGGAGTGAGTCTCTTAGGTGTCTTATGGCACATCCGGATGAATCCGATTCCGAGTCCGACAATGAGGTAAAATATCTTAAGGCTAAGGTCAGAACTTATTCCAAGGACAAGGTGTGTAAGTTGCTTGATAAGTTGTTTGATAAGTGTCGTAACCAAACCGAGAAACTTGATGTCATGCAAGATCAAATAGAGGAGATTGCTCAAGAAAACGTTCTTCTAAAACAGGAATTGAATGATACAGACACAGTGACTGTTACCTCTGAAGTTGAGACTGAATTTAAGAGATTAAGGAAATTAAACAGAAATCTGACTAATGAACTTGATCTCCTTAAAACCTTTAGCTCTAACTCTACCCCCTCTGATCTTGAAGAAATTAACACCTCCTTAGTCTTCCAAATCTCAAAAATCTCAAAGGAGCGTGATGATCTCATCAAAGATCTTGAGTTGTCTAAAACTGAAGTTGTCGACCTTGAAGAAAAAGTTGAAAGTCTGAAAGTCACAGTCCCTCTGTCTGTTGCCTCTGACATTGAAAAACAAAGCTCTTCTTCTCCTGATCTTGTCAAAACTTTAACCACTGAGAATGATCGACTCAAGGTTGATCTCAATGCCTTCAAAGGGGAAATTAGAATCCTTCATGAGAAACTTGTTAACATACAACATGAAAAAAACAAGAATTGCTCCTCCGACCCTAAGGTCACTCAATTGAACTTTTGCATCTCCAACCTTAAGATTGACATTGAACAAAAAATCAACACCATCATTGACTTAAAATCTAAATTTGTTGTGATGAAAAATGATTTGGACATTTCTAAGGAAAAGAACAAGCTGCTTTTGGCTAAAATTGAGAAACTTGGCAAGGATCTTATTGAAGCTAAACATGTGTCTAAAAAATGGGAAGGAAGTCAAAATGTCTTGAATTTTCTCACTAGTCAATCCAAGAGGTGTGATAGAGTGGCTGGTCTGGGTTTTAAATGGAACAGTCAGTCGCACTGTTACATTCAAAAACCAGATCCTAGCAAAACTGACTTCCGGAGAAGGAAGTATGTTGGTCTTCCTGAATACATCATTTGCAACTATTGTGGAAAAACTGGTCATGTCTTTAATGCTTGCAAAAAGAGACATAATGACATTGAAAGAAATATTAAAGTTGTTAAGCAAATATGGATTCAGAAAGATCTCCTTAAGCAAGTTCATGGTAAGAAGGGACCCAAAATGATTTGGGTTCCTAAACTTAAAGTCTAATCTCTTGTAGGGCTTGGTGAGAGGCGGCCGCAATTGGTACTTGGATAGTGGATGTTCTCGTCACATGACGGGAGACAAAAGCCAATTTCTCTCACTTGAAGCTTATGATGGTGGCACGGTAACGTTTGGTGACAACAAGAAAGGTGAAGTAATAGGCATTGGGAAGGTTGGTAAGTCATCGTTACTTTGTGTCGACAATGTGCGGCTTGTCAAAGGTTTGAAGCACAATCTCCTTAGCATTTCTCAACTGTGTGACCGAGGTAACTTGGTCGAATTTAGTGCTAGTCTTTGTCGAATCATTGATGCCACAACCCATGAGGTAATACTTGAAGGTAGACGAGTGAAAGACGTCTACCTAACCGATTTAAACACTTTATCCGGACATACTATGTCTTGTATGAGTGTAATGAAAAATGATCCTTGGTTGTGGCATAAACGATTTGGACATGTAAGTACTAAGACTCTCAATACTCTCAAGAGACTTGACTTGGTTGAAGGATTTCCTAACATAAAATTTGATCTTGATAAAATTTGTGATGAATGTGCTAAATGCAAACATGTTAGAAGATCCTTCAAATCGAAAAAAGTTGTGAGTACCTCTCGTCCACTACAACTCTTGCACATTGATTTATGTGGACCCATGAGAACCCGTAGTAGAGGAGGGAGTCGCTATGTGTGTGTCATTGTTGATGATTATAGTAGATTTGTTTGGGCATTGTTCTTGAGTTCCAAAGATGAGGCATTTGATGAGTTTTTAATTTGGTTGAAAAAGATTCAAAACAAACTTGATTTAAAACTTGTTTCCATTCGAACCGATCATGGAACCGAATTTGAAAACTCATCATTTGGTGCTTATTGTGATGACAATGGTGTTGATCATAATTTCTCCGCCCCAAGAACTCCTCAACAAAATGGCGTTGTTGAACGCATGAATAGAACTCTTGAAGGCATGGCTAGAACCATGTTATTGTGTAGTAAGCTTCCTCGAAACTTTTGGGCCGAAGCGGTAAACACCGCTTGCTATATTCATAATCGAGTCATGGTAAGAAGTCTACTCAATAAAACACCATATGAATTACTACGTGGAAGAAAGCCCAACATTTCATACTTTAGATGCTTTGGTAGCAAATGTTTTGTTCACAACAATGGTAAAAATAATTTGGGTAAATTTGATCCACGTAGCGATGAAGCGGTTTTTATTGGCTATTCTAATCATAGCAAGGCCTATAAAGTTTACAACAAGAGGACTATGTTGATTGAGGAAAGTGTACATGTCATTTTTGATGAATCTAGTCTTTTTGAGCAGGTACAAATTGACGAGGAAGATGATGAATTCGAGATTGGGCTTGTGCGAGAAGACTTTGTGTTTAATCAAGAAGAAGCCTTGACCAATTCGAATATCATTGATCAGCAACAGACGCAGAGACTGTTACCTGTTACAGACAGCATCAACTCAGGGGGAATCAACAGTAACTCTGCTACTGCTTCTACCCCCCAGACTGTAACAGTCCCTCAGACTGTTGTACAGGGAGAGTCCTCCAACCCTGATGAAGGACCAACATCCGACCAGGAAGTAACAGTCACTCAGACTGTTGCCGTTGAAAGGGAAGAAGTCCCCTTCGTGCCAAAGAAGTGGAAACATCAAAACTCTCATCCTTTGTCAAATCTGACAAGTGACATCAGATCTGGAGTAAGAACAAGAGCCTCTCTCAACAACTTCTGTGCACACAATGCATTTCTCTCTCAAATTGAACCTGCCAATGTAACAGTCGCTCTGACTGTTGCTGACTGGGTAATTGCAATGCAAGAAGAACTCAATCAATTCAAGAGAAATGAGGTATGGCACTTGGTCCCTAGGCCACCTAATCGTACCGTCATTGGTACTAGGTGGGTCTTTCGCAACAAGCTTGATGATTCCGGAGAAATCGTAAGGAACAAGGCTAGACTAGTGGTGCAAGGTTACAATCAACAAGAGGGTATTGACTATGATGAAACCTATGCACCGGTAGCTAGACTTGAGGCCATACGATTACTTATTGCTTTTGCGGCTCACAAAGGCATTAAACTCTTCCAAATGGATGTTAAAACCGCTTTTCTAAATGGCTATTTAGAAGAGGATGTCTTTGTTGAGCAACCCCCGGGGTTTTTGGACAATGATCTTCCTAATCACGTTTTGAAGTTGGACAAAGCTCTTTACGGTTTAAAACAAGCACCCCGTGCTTGGTATGATAGATTGTCAAAATTCCTACTTGAGAACGGGTTTAGAAGAGGATCCGTGGACAAAACCATGTTCTTAAAGTCACAGTCCGATGGACTGTTGATTGTGCAAGTGTATGTCGATGACATCATTTTTGGTGCTACTAATGAGCTTCTTTGTGTGTACTTTTCCGAATTAATGAAATCGGAATTCGAGATGAGCATGATGGGTGAACTAGGATTCTTTCTTGGACTTCAAATCAAACAAACCAAAGAAGGAATCCTAATTCATCAACAAAAGTATATTAAAGAAATGCTTAAGAAATTCGGGATGACGGATGCTAAATCATACTCTACACCTATGGTATCTACTTCCAAGTTGGACAAGGATGAAAATGGCAAAAATGTAAGTGACAAGGTGTATAGAGGTATGATTGGATCTCTTCTTTACTTAACCGCTAGTCGTCCCGACATTCTCTTTAGTGTTTGTTTATGTGCTCGGTTCCAATCAAATCCGAAAGAATCCCATTTCAAAGCCGTCAAACGAATTCTTCGATATTTGATTGGAACCCAACATCTCCACTTGTGGTATCCGTTGTATTGTCCCCTTGATCTTGTAGGATTTTCCGATGCCGACTTTGCGGGATGCACGGTGGACCGAAAGAGCACCTCCGGGATTGCCACGTTCCTTGGACCTTGTCTCGTTTCATGGGGTTCAAAGAAACAAAATACGGTAGCTCTTTCAACGGCCGAAAGCGAATATGTTAGTGCCGCTCATTGTTGCTCACAACTTCTTTGGGTGCGTCAACAACTTCAAGATTTTGGTATGATTTATGACTCTATTCCTATTATGTGTGATAATACTAGTGCCATAAACATTTCCAAAAATCCCATTCAACACTCTAGGACTAAGCATATTGAGATTCGTCATCACTTTCTTCGTGATCACGTAGAGAAAGGACATATTAAGCTTATTTTTTGCAAAACCGAAGATCAAATAGCGGATATTTTTACGAAACCACTAGCAAGAGAACAATTTGAGAAACTTCGGTTACAAATTGGTTTGATTAATTGTATGTGATTAATGTGTGTGTGTGTCTAATCCCTTACATGATTGACGAGAATTGGCTTGTAAGTATACTCTTCCTTATTCTAATTCACATGTGTTTCAATTTATCATGATTTTCCTGCACATTTTTGTCCTTAATTGCATACTCAACATTTGACTATCTCATGTTTAAAGTTACTGCCATTTACCCTCTCAAATAAACAAACTCAAAATAAACCACTCAAATAAAAACTACCCGTCCTATCCCTTCATTATTACCCTCATTAAACCTATCTACCCACAAACCCCATCTACCCACTAAAATCTACCCGTCCTACCCCAACCGACACAACCCTTCACCCTTCCCTCATTATTACCCTCATAAAACCTACCCCCCACTATGGTAAAAACCTCTTTTAATACCACACTTCACATCAAATCAACCAAACTCATCATGTCTTCCTCCTCAACTCCTTCATCCGCCTCAACCGTTCCCGACACAACCAAACCCTCATCTCCTCCACCACCGCCGGCTACCGGCGAACCCTTAACCGTCGAACCCATTTGTGTCCTGCCACCGCTTGAACCTTCCCAAAACCCAACCTCTTCTTCCACCGAGCCTCCGGTGACCTCCTCCTCTCTTGTTGATGATGCTCCTGAAAATGTTGAAGAAGGTCTCGATAACACTTCACCCGAATCAAAATCCAAAAAGAAAGGAAAGGGTAAGGGACCGGCTGTTTCTCGAAAGCCGGTCACTCGGAAGCGTGGCCGGTCTGGGCCCATGCCGGCAATAATAGAGGAAATTAATCTTGAGGATGATGTTGATGATACCGATGTCGCGGGAAACAATGAAAAACCCGATGTCGAGGAAGATGAACCGGTTCCTAAACGGGCCAAAGGGAAGGAAGAACGGCCGAAATGGGTCTATATTTCTTCAAATGATCTGATTCCTGTTACCAACA
Organism: Heliosperma pusillum; assembly: GCA_022085475.1. Lineage (NCBI taxonomy): Eukaryota > Viridiplantae > Streptophyta > Magnoliopsida > Caryophyllales > Caryophyllaceae > Heliosperma > Heliosperma pusillum. The sequence continues at coordinate 147,899 of JAIUZE010000714.1, forward strand.
AATATCAAAATCGGGTCATCAAGCACCAACTTCTCAAACTAGATCTACAACCATCCACTTTGGCCAACTGTGACCTTCTACTGAAAAAGGCTGTCATTCATAACCCGCGGATCTATACGAGTGAATGGTACTCTTCTTCTCCTGCTTTTACCACTTTCGGCGACGCCATTGATGCTCAAGGATGGGGCACGTTGCTTGAGACTCCACATCCGGTTTATGTTAGTGAAATCCTCCAGTTCTATGCAACAGTCCGAGTGTCTGACACTTTGACACTATCTGCCCGAGTCAATGGTAAGTCATTTTCCATCACTCCTGCTTTCCTTGCTGATGTTCTTGGAGTGACCGATAATGGTTACGATAAAATTCCTTCTGACAAAGTCTGGCCAGTTCTTCAATATGCTGCCCCCTTAGAAGTGGCTAAGACTTTAATTCCCAAAACCACAGTTTGCACCACTCTTGAAGCCAAAAAATTGCTCACCCAACACCGTCTTCTGTTCAATCTCATATGTCGAACCATCTACCCCTCAAATGACCGTGCAAAACTCTCAATAGCCAAACAGTACCTTGTCTTTCACCTAGCCACTCACAAACAACTCAGCCTACCCCGACTTATGTGTCACCGTATATCCGTCCTAGCCTCCAAAATTCAAAAAAGGAACTTCCCTCTCAAAGACCTTCTGCGTCTTCCCTATGGCCTCTGGATCTGCCTAGCCCTAAAAGCTAAAGGTGTACTGACTGATAAAACCGTGGGGTCTCTCGGCCTCTATGATGTTATGACCACGGGGAACTTGGGTAAAATGATGCTAAAAGAATCAAAAGGGAAACTGGAGGATGTGAAATTTGCCAAGGATAAGGTTGTGGAGGTAGGGTCATCTAGCAAAGGTGGGGCTAGTGAAGAAACGTGTGGAGTTATTTTGGCTGAGATTCGGGGTTTAAAAGCTTGGGTCGAGGAAAAGTTTGATATGCTTCAACATCTAGTAGATTCTACCAAAGGTGAAGTGGACATTTTGTCAAATATTATCAAGGATAAGTATGGTGTAGCAAGTGACGAGGACGGCTCAGAGGATGGCTCGGATGAAGAATGATCCTGTTTTAACCCCTCCCTACTTATTATAACCTAATATCTTATCTTATTTTGGTGGTGTAGCTTAACACTTGATCCTTTCTCAGCATATCTTTTTGGTGATGTAACTATGAACATGTTTTATCTGTGTTGACTATGTCATTTTGACCTATCTAGTGCGGATTTTGTGCTATCTTGTGCATTTGTGTTCTGTGTCCGGGATGAGTATCGTTGCCCCTTTGATGATGTCAAGAGGGGGAAAAGGCTAAACACACATTACATAAGCATATCTTTGATTAAACTCTTGCTTGTCGACTTAGTAGAATTATCTTGCTTACTAACTCTCTTGGTTTTGTTTGTCATATGCTTACTACCGTCACTTCTCTTTGTGCTATCATTGAAATCATTTGCCTTGGACTGAACTTTTGAGGGGGAACTTATCTTTAGATTTATGTGTTCTTAAGGCTTGTCATCATCAAAGGGGGAATTTGTTGAGCTAGTTTGATTGATGATGACAAGCCTAACTAATGTATACTTCTTAGTTAAGCTTTCAGGAAATCTTGAGTCTCCAAGCAAGACAAATCTCCAAGCAAGAGTAGATGAAGAGTTGAAATGCCCAAGAAGAATCATGTTGTAAAGAGTCGTCTTTTGTAAAGGTAGAAGAGTATGGTACTTACAAATGCAACAGTCCTGGCAACCGTTACCTCACCTGTTCAGTGTAACAGTGAGGACGACTGTTGCATATGTCTGAAACTTTTCAAAGACTTTCCAAATCAAAATCTTCCTGCTGCTTTTGAAAAATTACTTGAACCATTCATGAAATGATTTTGAACGTGATTTGAAGGTGATAAGAAGGAATCATTTGAAAGTGTTTTTCCTCATTTGCACAAACAAACTTTTTCTCAAAAAGAAAAGCAACACTTGGCTTGTTCCCATGTGAGTTTGTCATCTTATGACTTTCACCCAAGAGTAAACTGTTTCCTGCATTTTTGAGCAGCCCACTTCTCTGATGCATTTTGTCACTTGTGAAAGCTTTTTGCAAGGACATTCACTTTGCCCACATGCTTGAGAGTGGACTTTCTCAAGGCTCTCCTTTAACCTTTTCAAATCACCTCTTCCTCTTTAAATAGAGAGCTCACCTCTCTCATTTATTCAAGGCTTTCCAGAGAAATCAAACTTACTGCTTTGCAAATTTTCTTCAAAAGTTCTTAAGCTTTTAATCTTTGCAAACTTTCTTTAAAGTCTTCAAAAGTTACAGACATGACAACTGTTGCGTTAAGTATTGTATTCTTCTATCTAGAATAGTTAGATCTTAATGAATTCGCCTTCGTTCTTTCCACAAGAACAAAATCAGGGAATTTGATCTTGTAACTTTCTTAGAAGAAGAGTCGAGTTTGAGACGGAGTAGTCTCGAATTCATTTCGCAACCGGAGTAGGTTGTTGGTCCTTTTTATTGTAAGGGTCTTAGGTAGTCGGAGTAGATTACTTAATTGAATCAATAAGAAGAAGATTGGACGTAGGCCTTTCAAAATGGCTGAACCAATTCAAAACTCCTGTGTTATTTTTGTTGTTTGTTTAATTCCGTTGCACTCTTCTTTACTTGTGTATTTCACATTTCTGTCTAGTGCAACAGTCTCGAATACTGTTACTTTCGTATTGTAGCCTTTACTTCATCTGCTAAAACGAACAAAGTAACAGTCAGACTCACTGTGACATTCTCTTTACAGCATCTTATTACTTTAGCTATACACTCTTGATAACCTTGTTCATTAAGTGTATCCATTTACTCTTCTTAACTCCATCAACTTTCTTTAAACAATAAAGATTAAGTTGAAATTTTTAAAGTGGTACCTAATTCACCCCCTCCCCCTCTTAGGTACTTGGAATCCAAACCCTTCATTTACCAAATCAGTTTTTTCAACCAATGATTGCCAAGGTGGCTCAACATATTTATCAATTGGTTAGAAACGGACCGATTCTTTAATTTTATAATAAAGTGATACTCTCTCCGTCCCGGTCAATTGTTGTCATTTGCTTTTTGGACACTATTCATAAAGGGAAAGAATCATTAAAATAATTTTCGATTCATAACACAAAATATAGTCATGTGAGATTTTGTTTGATTCGTCTTAATGAGCACGTTAAGAATATCAAAATTCTATATTTCCACTTATGTAGTAAAAGATATTTTCAAAATGAAATGTGCGTTGACAAACGTGTAAAAGACGAAGGATAACAATTGACTGGGACGAGTACCATTTTAATTATGATGCTAGGTCAGACTATTCACAATTAAGGATAAGAGAGTCTACATTACAAGCCCAAAATAATTCCACTATTAGATTAACATAGGTCATTAATAAGCTTACACAAACTCACGTTTATTTTATAAACGGGGTACATTCACATATGAAAAATATAGAAATTTCTTCACATTATATAGAACAAATAGTTTTAATTTCACGTATAGTACATATAAACAAAAATTAATAAAGAAAAAGAATGAAGCAAACTGTCACGCATTGGTTTACTTTGACCTTAGAAAACCAAGCTCGTGTGCCACTTAACTTGCAGTCCTTCGCAAGCTAAGTCGGGCAACCCCTTTGCAGCGGAATTTGATATGTGTTGTAGAGACTAAGTGTGGAATGTTATTTATATTACACTTGAATGCTTAAAAGGATTACAAGGCTTGGATACAATGTTTTGTGTGTGTTTGGTAGGATGGTTGGCAAATGAAGCCCATCACCCCTATTTATACTACTCCTATGAAATACTCTAGAAGCGGAACCTTCTGGAATGCTTTGGACATCACAACCCCAGAAACTTCCAGAATGTTCCAGACACTACTAGAAACATCTACCATATACATGAATGTTCTAGACTCTTCTAGACCCTTCTACACTCTTCTAGAATATTCCGGAATGTTCTACACAATTCCGGAATCTTCTATGACTCTTTAGAATGTTCTAGACCCATCTAGAACTTTCCTGACTCTTCTACACTTTTCTAGAAACTACTAGACTTTATCTACATCATTCTAGAGTGTTTTGTACTCTATAAGGGTAGAGGGTTTGTCACATGTGTCCAGATGTTGCAACCCGTGACATTCTCCCCCACCTAAACCGTGAACGTCTTCGTCACGGTCTACCTCTCTGATCCGTATCCGAGGCCCGTTCATACCATTGTAATATGTTCTCACTGCATATTTGTGTTGTTGTCCCTTCGAAACTCCGTGTGGAGATTCCACAATGTTGGCACGCCCACGTGCCCTTGTTTCCCGTGCATGATGTTCCGACTTGTTGCACGTTCGGATCTCACATGTCTTCGAAAATCTCGTTTCATGCATCGGTTTCGTCGGTGGCCTGGACCTACCACCGCCCCTTCGTTGACGCCTACGCCTTGGCATCCTTGTCACCCTTAAGGAAGCGATCCTTGACTCAACTCCCTTTTGTTGTATGAGTTCCACCTCGAACTCGTTCCCCTTTGACACAAATGTGATCACGCCATCTCCAAGTACAAATGGTCGAACTGTATCGATGAACTCCATGCCAAGGACCACGTCCTCATCATCGATGTCAACCACCATGAACTTGGCCTTGCCCTTCCACTTTCCTAAGCGGAGAGGGACTCCATGGGCCACCCCGTGTATCGGCGTAGCTGAAGAGTTCACCGCCTTCAACTCACCGGCCTCCGTTTTGGTGTAACGGATGTCCATGTTCCTAGCCACTCTCAAGGCAACGTAATTGTGCGTCGCATATGAGTCGACTAGTAATCGAGTATGAACACCATTCACCTTCACATTAACGGTCAACAAGCTCCCCTTGTACTTGCGTCCCGCCTCTTTATATGTCGCTAGCACCTTGCACGCGACCTCGGTAGCCTTTTTAGTCGGCTCGACTTCACGATTGGTCGTAGCATCCAGCCCCGCAGGCTCCTTGCTAACGACCCCGATAGCCTTTAACGTCGGCTCGACGCTTCTGGTAGCCTTTAATGTCGGCTCGACATCAAGTTTTGTCGCGGTAGCCAGTCCCGTCGGCTTTTCCACGACCCCCGCATTATTGAGAAGGATCATTGCCCCGAGCCTCCGTGGTTCATGGGCCTCTGACGACTCTTCGTCTTCATAGCGCATCACCATTGCGCTAATCTTTGCCCGCTGTGGACACTCCCTAACCATATGCGGCCCTCCGCACAAGAAGCAGTTAAAGGTCTTACCTTTATCGCGCCCCTGCGTACGACTTTGGTCCCGTACTGCTACCTTAGCCCTCGTACCATCACCCCTAATGGTGCTTGATTGGCGGTCTCCCCCACCAATCTCGTTGCTGCTATCCGCCTCTTTGCTATTCCTTGGATCTCTTGTCAGCTCGTACAAGGACTCTGCAGCCGCAATCGCCTCGTTTAGGGTCTTCACGTTGCGGCGTTTCAACTCTTGTTCCGCCCAACGTTGCAACTCGTCCATGAAGTAGATGAGCAACAAATTCTCTGGCATACTCGACACCTCTAACACGGTTGATGAAAATTGCTTCACATATTCTTTTACGGTCCCCGTGTGTCGCAATGCCCTCAACTTCTTCAAAGCAACCTCCTCGGCATTTTCGGGGTAGAATTGCTTCTTGAAATCTACCTTGAACTCATCCCAGGTCCTGATTTGGCTCAGTCCCTGCTTCACCTCGCCTTGTCGACATCTCCACCATAGAATGGCATCCTCGGCAAGGTACATACTTGCGGTGGTGATTTTCGTGACATCGTCGCGAACTTGGAGGGCTTCAAAGTAGCGCTCAACGCACCATAAGAAATTATCTATCTCCTTTGCGTCCCTACTCCCGTTGAATTTCGGCGGCTGAGGCACCTTGATCCTAGTTGATGCCTCCCTCAGTGTGGCACTCCCCGCCACTGCAGCTCTACACACCACAATTTGTTCTTCAAGCTCGTCGATTCGCTTTAAGAGGGGTTGGACTAAGGCCATCAGCCTGTCGTCCATCCTCTTGTCAAGCCTCTCTTCGAGTGAGCTTGCCAGAACGTTGAACGCACCTTGCGTTTCCTGCTTCACAAGGTCGTCCACCCTATTTTCCAACACCTTGACCTGGTTTGAGACGTCCTTCAACGTCTCTTTGATTCCCTCAAGCGCCCCTTGGTGCTGCACCATAGCTTCATCCAAGCGCGCAAGCCGAGAAGCAGTAGACTCCTTTGCCTTCTGAACAGTCCCACTAGTTGCTTCAACACTCGACATTTATGCAATGTATGGTCTTCGCAGGCGAACCTGGCTCTGATACCACTTGTCACGCCTTGGTTTACTTTGACCTTAGAAAACCAAGCTCGTGTGCCACTTAACTTGCAGTCCTTCGCAAGCTAAGTCAGGCAACCCCTTTGTAGCGGAATTTGATATGTGTTGTAGAGACTAAGTGTGGAATGTTACTTATATTACACTTGAATGCTTAAAAGGATTACAAGGCTTGGATACAATGCTTTGTGTGTGTTTGGTAGGATGGTTGGCAAATGAAGCCCATCACCCCTATTTATACTACTCCTATGGAATACTGTAGAAGCGGAACCTTCTGGGATGCTTTGGACATCACAACCCCAGAAACTTCCAGAATGTTCCAGACACTACTAGAAACATCTACCATATACATGAATGTTCTAGACTCTTCTAGACCCTTCTAGAACATTCTAGACCCTTCTACACTTTTCTAGAATATTCCGGAATGTTCTACACACTTCCGGAATCTTCTATGACTCTTTAGAATGTTCTAGACCCATCTAGAACTTTCCCGACTCTTCTACACTTTTCTAGAAACTACTAGACTTTATCTACATCATTCTAGAGTGTTTTGTACTTTATAAGGGGAGAGAGTTTGTCACATGTGTTCAGATGTTGTAACCCGTGACAAAACGCAAACTAAACATAATGAATTGCTAGATTATTCGTTTCTTTAAATATTAGCTACTTCTAAGTAAATGTTTTAAAACTAATACTCCTATAATTTTGGAATTCGGATGTGTCAAGATGAATTTTTATAATTAATAATAAAATTTGAACAAGTTATTAGTCTCATTTTTTATGTGAAAAAACCACAATTTGACTTAAATATTCTAATTTAATACTCTCTTCATCTTACTAAAAAACTTTCACCTCTCATTTCACAAGATTTAAGAAGGCTAGAATTAAGCAAAAATGTGAACCTCACACTTAGTAAGAGGTGATCCCCTTTATTTATTTATATTTTACTTAATTTCAGCTTTACAAGTTCGGATTTAGTAAATTCAATTCTCTTCAGTTCGAAGTTATAAATTTTGTTTAATTTAATTTTTATAGCTTACAAATGCGATTCATGAATAAGAGTTCACTCCTGATTCAAAAAATCATTTACATTTTACTAAAATATTTATTTAACAAATAAAAATAATAATGTAAATAACATATTGCATCAGATTAACTAGCTCAATTTAAAAAGGTATGAGCACCCTCCTAAGCCCCCATTTTAATGGACTTTAAAAAAATATACTTCCTCCGTTCCATAGAATAGTTTACGTATTCCATTTTAGGCCGTTCCATTTAGTTCTTTACATTTCTTTTTATGGACATCAATAATTATGTTAACTTACCATACTATCCTTGTTAATGGGCCCTCATAAAAGACTCAACTCTTTTATAAGAGGGCAATTTGGTAAACTAACATATGTAAAAGTAGGTACCCCACTTATTTACACCCATTCTTAATATTTGTGCAAAAAGTAAACGTAAACTATTCTATGGAACGGAGGAAGTATAAGACATGTTCTGACTTGGGCCGGAAATCCCAGGCTTATACACTTCATATGCTTCAGTAGTTTGAAACCCTGCAGAGTACAGTTCCCCCCAAACCAAAACAAACGTGAAAGTTATGGGAAATTCATTCCCTTGTTTTTTATTTTACTTTATCTGCATTAGTAAAAAAAATAAAAAATGAACCGCAGTATTTGTGTCTGAAAAATAAGACGGGATTAGGATGTCACTTTTTGGTAAAACATAATTACACCTTATGACAACTTATTTTCAATATCGGTCACATTTAGCCGTAAAATGGTTACAAAATCTCGTCTTATTGTTTCAGACTAAAATGGTCCGTCTGAATCAAGAACAACTGAAAATGAATACTCCCTCCCATCCAGACCAAAGGTTACACTTACCTTATTTGGACCATCCAAACCAAACTACCCATTCCTTTTTGGGTAACAAATAAGACCAAATACTCCTCATATACCCTATATATTTACACAATATGCCATTACCCCACCCACCCAACTAACATTAAATATTCAAGTGGTCCTACTTCCATTCCAATACTACCCTTCCTTTATCACCTTTTTCTTAAAACTTGTGCTCCCTCCCATGTAACCTTTGATTTGGATGGGAGGGAGTATATTACTGTTTGTCATGTACATGAAAAAATATACAAGTCCCAGATAAATCCATAGAATAGCCATAGTATTAGTTAAAAATAAACATATCATTGTTTGTTCTTGCGCTGGTTTATGTATAGGCCCGGTCCTAAAAATTGTGGAAGAAAAATTGATTTTTGGATTTGGAGAATTGGAGAAAGAATAACTTATAATTCAACACTTTTATTTAAATTTAATTGGCCCATAAAAATATAAGGATTAAAGGGATGAACCTAAGAGTGTGAGTTCCAAACCCAAAAAAAAAAATAGAAGTGATGGAACATAACCATGAAGAATTAAACACATGACCTCCTCTTATTTGGAAAGATGTTTAACCACTAAACTATTTCCCTGATTCCGAGCATTACACGTAATAATTTTATTTGATATAAAGGCCCTTGGCTATAGTCTACATTAGGGTTTTCCGCTCCTCATGGACCCCTTTTAGACTTGGGGTGCTTGTCCATTGACCCTCCAAACAGGTCCCAGGATCGGCCTTGTTTATGTATATAGATGCTAAATTGCTAAGATTTCTTTGATGTTTCGAATGAAAGTAACTAAATTGGTTGGTTGGTTGGTCTGTCGGTCGGTCGAATGTAGTAGCTAGCTGTTTAGAAACTTTGTGTATGAAATTAAATCTCCAATGAGAAATCAGATAAACATTTCGTACAACGGTACAATGTTATTGCTGTTGTTGGAGTGATTTTTTTAATCTCAAAAAAACCTAGCTGTGTTCTCTTAATAGTTCTGTACTTTCTATGTAGCATTGTTTCTCGGACTCTTCCTATTTACTCACATACTTATGTCCATTACTCGACCGTCAGACATAGATATAGACATATAACACTTGTACATCTCATTTTAACCAAAAGATCCAAATTTTTCAGTAAAAACAGTCTAGCCAGAGTGCCCGGCAGACACGAACTTGACATCGGCACAATGCACGCACACGTATATCACTGTTAAAAGAGTCGAAATAACATAGTTATAACAAATTCAAACTTGTATAGTGATTTTGACTCCCATTCTCATTTGGTTTACGTTTCTTGCTTGGTTTATTCTTTAGAGAAATCTACATCCAACTTTATTTTGTTTCTCACACTGGATTTGAAATACTGATTTTTTATATGAAATCAGGGTTTCCAAACGAGCCATTAAGTAGTTTGGTGCTGGAAACTTTAAGCGGTTTTTCCTAGTTGCTTAGCGTTGTTGCACGTGAATTTGTAGTGATCAACGAAATATGGCTAAATCCATCTCTTGTCTACGACTCAAATTTTGCTTCATTTGGCTTTGTTATTATTATAATAGGTTAGACTAATATTTACCACGTGCAATGCACGTTATTTACCGAGTTTTACTTTTCAATCATTCATTCTATATAATTAAAACAGGAACTTTTCGAGCGATTACAGAGAGTCCAACAATTGCAAAATACTTTTGAGTGCTCTAATTAAAAGTTGAGATTTTGAGTCATATTAGAGTGTCCAACTTTTACAAACTTCCTATATAACCTATTAGTAATAATAAGATGATAAGAATTTTTTAAGATAGAATAGTATTATAGAAGATTGATTTACAATTGCAAAATATTTTTGAGTGCTCTAATTAAAAGTTGAGATTTCGAGCCATATTCGAGTGTCCAACTTTTACGAACTTCCTATATAACCTATTAGTAATAATAAGATGATAAGAATTTTTTAAGATAGAATGACTAGGTCGGTGAGAAGAGCAGCCTTATTGAGGGGACAATCGGAGGTGGCCAGATATACGGGCGTTTCCTTCCTCTTCCTAATTTGTTGAGCTTCGGAGGAGTACCTGCAACAAGACACATTTACGCCACGAAGACGTAGAAATTTATGGGGGAAAGATCTACTTAAAGAGCAAGTAGACAGGTTGTGTCTATTATCCTCTTGGCTATTATCTTTCTTAGGAGTGATCCAAAAAACCAGTAGGTAAGCAAACCATAACAAAAGACGCCCCATGACTAATCTTTGGACCATAGATGCAATAGGACATTGACTGAAGGCGGATCCAACCCAGTCAATATACGAATCTACCATAGAGGCTTCATAGTAGCCATTATTCCTTATAACAATAAAAAACTTGACAATACAAACTATCGCCATAAAGTTTAAGGGACAGGACACCCTTAACCAATATGAGGAAATTATTACATTAAAACACTGAACATAAAACTGATGATCACGGGTGATGGACGGTTTTTGTCGCGAACCGCCCAAGCAAAAACAATTTGTAAAGCCCAACTAATGCGATAGCGGAAGTCGGGGTCGAACCACAAAGGACGGTGGGGTTAGGCTATAAGTCGCGGTTTTATTCTAGTTTAGTCAAACAAACAATGTGAGTGATAATAATAAGCTAATGAATTAAAAACTAGTAAACATAAACTAAACAAAGAACACAAACAAGCTTACACAAATGAGGAGAGGTGGCTAGGGTCTCGGGTTCACTTAAGTAAGTGGGGTCAAGTCTAAGACAAAATGAGAGGTGAAACGAAGGATGAGGTCTAGGTGTGTCTCCATCTTTCAATGAGAGAAGGTCCTTGAGTCGAGTCTTGCCAAGCTTTCGCCTTAGCAATTCTCAACCCACTTGTCAAGTGCGGTCAACAAACAAGTCAAGGGCTTTCGCCCATGACGAGTCTACACGATAAGAAATGCCAAACTTTCATTTAAGCAATTCAACAAACATATTAAATGCACAAGACAAGAGGAAAACATCCAACGCTCAACATATACAAAATAAGGTAATTAAGATGGGTAAAAGTCTAGGTAAAGTCTCAACCTTTCGGTCTAAGAGGTCCCTTAGGTCGGGTGTAAGCAAGCTATCGCTCATATGAGGCCAATCCTATCAAAATCATGTCGTCTAATTACTACTAGTCTAAGCTTTCGCTTTAAAGAGTAGTGAATAAAAATAGAGAAAGACTCAAGTTTTCACTTCAAGCATTTCATCGAACATGGAGTGAGCATAAGATTAAAGACAAGTAACCCACAAAATTATTCTTAACAAAACACAATAATTAAACCCATTTAATCCCACTTAAGATCCCCTTTAACCCTAGCAATAATCTACTCTAACATGGTGAAAACTAAAGTAATTAAACCACCCACTAACAATAAAAAGAACATAAACATGATTTAACTAACAAAGTAACAAACTTTAATGAAATTAACAACTAAAATAAACTTAAACAAAGACATGAGATTAACAATGCTAAAATGAAAAGAGAAAGAAAATTATACACAACTTGAAGGAAATTGTGTAGTGAAAAGAATTAATTGCATAAAGATTGAATCTTGTGCCAAAATAATTAATCTATTACATATAATAAAAGTATATCTAAATTAATTTTGAGAGGAGATGATAATTGGGTCTTAACTAGTACTACCTACTCCTACTGTTTTTCTACTCTTGCGTCTCTTCTTTCTCGTCTGCTTTTCCCTTCTGTCCTCTGTTTCTCCTTTTTGTCCACTGCTCTATTTCCATATTGTAGTACACATGGACCAAGTGGAATTTTGGGTCTTGTTTTCATTAATTTCCATGAAGCCCAAACTACGTGCTAGCTCTTCAAATAAAACGGCCCACGAACACTATCATAAACAAACACGTACATGGTAAAACAATTTCAAAGACGTCCAATGAGAAACTTTCTGCCTTGCATACGAGCGAATGTTTGTCTGATGCTCACAATCTCACTTTCTTTGACTCGTCTTGATCTAATTTTATAGTTTGTTTCAGCTCGATCCGGTACCTACAAGTTATCACGACCGAAAGCAATATCAAAATTTACAAAAATAACTATTATTCGCAATAAATATAATAAAACTATAATATATAAATAACTAGTAAAATAAGCTATAATTCGATGAAAGTATACAAAACCGAGTCAAATAAGAGGCATAAATGAGAGGTAAAAAGCTACTAAAATACTACTTATCAACGGGAAAGAGACATGATGAGGAATCACCACAGCCAAACCAACCATCGCCTCTACCATACCCGAATCAAAACTGCAGGGTCAACCCTCAACCAAACTAACACAACAAGCCAAAAGAAACCCGGAACAGACGATACACATTTAACCCAAGGCAACAATTGACGATACTGCGACTTAACATCTAGCGACCCACAACACCACACAAGCATAGACACAAAGACCACCAAAAAAATGGCACCCCTAAGCCAAGAAACCAATCCTGCAACAAGAGAAAGACCACAGACAGAATAGACGGTGCATGCAAGGATGATAACGGAGAAGACCCATAAAAAAAACGCACACCTGAGGACTTAAACCAGACTAGTGGGGGAAGGGGCGTGGGGAAGGGGAACACAGCCGGATTCAAGCCCTCAAAACAACAGAAAACACATAGACAGACCCCGTTATCAACAAAGGCGAGTCAATCTCGGATCGGAAGATGGACTAACCGTGGAGGGTGGGGAAGGGGCAAGGGGGGGGGGGGGGGGGGGGACACCCTCCGGGTAGCATGCATGTCCAGATAAGTCCAGTGGAGGAAGGCAGAAAGGCATTAGGCGTGCGCGATTCCGGCGAAAGACAGGTCAGAGGTGTGGGCCGGAGAAGATGAAAAGGGTGCATCACATCATCACTCGGCTGATATTAAACATGCATCGGGATGCTTCCGGCAAAGGACTGAAAATGGAGAGTCGAAATTGAGGGTTGGACCGCCGGAGATCAACCACAAGGACGGCCCATCTCCGGCGGAAAGCAGTCTGATCAGAGGTAGAAGGAGGAAATTAGGCGGCGGCGATACAAAGCTAGGGTTCTTTTGAGTTTATTTTTTTTTAGGGGGGGAATTTTTAGAGGGGGAAAATTTTTTTAGAGAGAAGTAACTACTATTGTTATTGTTGAGATTGATTTTTAGTTGATTAGTAATAATAAGATGATAAGAATTTTTTAACTAATGAGAATAATTTTATATAAGATTGATTGTTAGTTGATAAACTTTAATTCTTTTGTTAATGCAGTTACGTAAATGACTTTAGATTAGATCAATTTTAGTACTTGAAGGATACTTATATAGTTATATATATGTGTATGTTTTCATCGAACAAAATAATAGTTGTTTTCACTTTTATGTTCAATTTTTTCCATGTTTTTAATTTTGGTTTACTGATGTCATAACATTGTTTTCTATGATGATATTTCAATAGATCTTAATTTTAATTTTATTATAGCATTTATTTTGCTTGTTACGTTGTTTTCTTTGAGCTTAGTTTCTTGCTTAACTATTTTCTCACAAGTTTTATTTTTTACGTGTAGGTAAGCCGAATTGCAATTTTGACGGAGTGATAACGATCAGTCATATAGATAAAAGCGGTAAATCATTAGATCGTATTACTTGATCACAATTTTTAAAATTTGAATATAATATATTGTCTAATGATTTTATGATAATTTTGTTTATAATATATCGTCTAAGGATTTTCTGGTAACTTTGTTTATAATGCATAATAGGTTATCACGTGTTCTGGCTATGGAGGTATGATGAACAATTTTTTTTGTTCCGATAGTCGGTAAGCATCCTTCAAAAATTCAATATGAATTATTGTGAATGTGGTATATTGTATTGTGTATATTGCAACAAGCATATTGTGTATATTGGAACGATAGTCGGTACCGCATACAAAATACTGTTGATCTCTCTTGTGATGGTCACAAGCTTGTGACGGACAAAATGTGACCATTTTATGATAAAAAGTAATCATCCATAAAATGTTACCAGTCATATAGTGGTTACATTTTCCATAAAAATGGTCACATTTGCTCCGTCACAAGCTTGTGACGAAAAGTATCCGTCACAAGCTTGTGACGAAAAGTGTCCGTCACAAATGAGAATTATGGGTTTTTGTTGCTTACAAGCAGTTCATGGATTGTACATCAGAGCTAGTACATCTGATAATGTACTTTTTGAGTTTTATTAACAACTTTTTGACTTTTATTTTACAGAATAAGAGTTTTACTATAAAGTTTTTGAGCTCGTTCATTTAAACATTAAGCTAAAAAAATATAACATTGCTAAAAAACTATACCTAAAAATACAATTAATTTTGAGTTTTGTCATACAAAAATTATTATATTACTTGTAAATTTTAAATACTCGAAAAAAATACAAATAAACTCAAAAACTAGTAAGAGTGTGAGGTATTACATCCGATCTATAATCCTTTTTCTCGCTTACAAGTGTGTAGGCCTATAGCAATTATAGTTAATTGAAATTGGATAATATAAATTGTACTATCTATTAAGGAACAATTATAGTAAATAACCACAATTAAGGGAATGATTATTCCATAATCATATCCCTTATATTCATCCTACAATCAAGCTAGTATATTGCAATTTAGGTAGTTTTTATTATATGTTCACATTGTATATTCCCTTCTATTCACTCTTGTATTCCTTTCTATATAATGTATAGCTACAATTGTATCAGTATCAATTATCAATAATATCAATTCTTTACATGGTATATAGAGCTTAAAACGATCCTCACGATCACCGAAATTTTTCCCATCTTCCTCTCGCCTTATTCACGTCAAACATCACGACCCGACTAACCGTTCTCACATGGCTAACCAACTCCATCTCGCCAACCCCGCCGAACCCACAAATCCACTAACCATCGTCACCTTCGCCAATTGCATCCAACTCAAAGACACAATTACGTTTCGTCAATGGCGGTTCCAAATCCGAGCCATCATGAATGGTCTTGCTCTTTTCTCATTTCTTGACGGATCCACTTTCATTCCACCCAAAACAATTACTACTGACCCTACACCACCCGCCACCCAACCCACAACCCACACAAATCCAGCCTACAAAACGTGGTATCGGCAAGATCAATTGATACTTGGTGCTCTTGCTGGTACCCTTGCTCCTTCAATTGTTGCCTTAATAGCCAACGACCAGACTTCTCAAGAAGCCTGGTCCACCCTTTCCCGAACCTTTGCAAATTCATCCCGTGGCCACCGACTTCAAATAAAAGATCGCCTTGACAATATATCTCACACCGACGACATGACCGTCTGATGAGGGTTTCGTCGTCAAAACAAACATCAAAAATAAACCCTATATAAGCAGTATAAAGGGGTCGAATCCACGAGGATGTAGGGGTCAACTATAAGTTCGATCGAGTCCTATTCTAGCCTAACAAAGGTTGGATTGGAAGATTAACTAAGAACTAGAAAATGTAAGTAATCGCTAAACAACAAGGTAAAGACAATTAAGGGAAAACTAAGGTAAAGGGTTCACCTTAGGGGGATTAATGGGTTAGTCTAGTAATTAGCAAATGGGTAATAAATTCGAGTAGAATTAATTGCTAATGTCTCAACAATTAATAATCATCAACAAAGCCATCGCATTTGTCTCAAATCACTCATATAAACACTAGTCTAATCATCTCTACCACCGTCGCTTAAGAGATAATCAAACGGTACTTGATAAAATGGGCAACTTTCGTTTACACATTTCATCAAACACCTAGTGAGCATATGGGTAATACCCAAATTATTACCACAAGTCTACTAATTACCCAACTAATTATCTCACATAATCCTCCCTTAGGCTCACCCTAAACCCTAGAGGGAAACTACTCACTCATGCTAAGGGAAATCAAACAACTAAAGGCAAGGAATAATGAAATGAACATCATGCTAAGGAAATGAATAATTATAACAATCAAATGATAAACAATAAACTAGAGATGAAAATAATTTGCATAAATAACAAAAAGATGAGAAATTTATACCAACAAAGCTTATATTGATGAATAGAGAGAATGTCTTCACCCAAAATCTTCAATACAAACCCAAGCTATGATAGTTCTCCTTAGAAAGACTAGATCTACTAACTTGAATTTGAGAAATTAGACTTAATTAGGGAACGATTAAGAGAGTAATTAATGAGTAATAGTGGTTACAAATTATCTAGGGTTTTGTGCTAAGAGATAATAAAAAGCTGCTTACAAAATATTAGGGGAAGGGTATATATAGGTATCTCGAAATTAGGAAAGAAAATAGAAGAGTTGGCGAATTTGCGGTGTTGTGTTCCTGGCCGGTCGACCGGCCGCCGGCCCTCGGCCCTCGGACTGGCCTGGAGCACATCAGTAGCTTAGATTTCTTCGTCTTCAAAAATTCTTCTAAGTATGAGAATGGGGGTCCCAGCCAGGTGCCCGGCCGCCGGCCACCCACCGGCCTAGAACACATCATGCTTCTCAAGTGCTTTCTGATGTAGCGCAGGCCGGGTAGGCGACCGGCCGCCGGTCGACCGGCCGCCGGTCGACCGGCCGGCACTACCTGGGCCATTTCTTCACCTTCTCTTTTTCCTTCATTCGTGGGATTGTGGTCTGAGCCGGGTGGTCGGCCGCCGGTCAGAGGACCGGCCTGCGCCACCTGAAGGCTCCTTTCCTCATTCTTCTTCTCATCTCCGAATCCCGACTCATGCAAGACCTTTATGCTCCGATTTCTTCATTTCCGCCTTAACTCCTACAAATTAAGATCGACATTCATAGCACGGGAAATCGGGAAGCAAAATGCAATCAAGGGCACGCAAATCCGTGTAAACGGACCAAAATGGGGACGAAAATGAGAGGGAAAATGTGACTAATTAAATGCTTATCACCGTCACTGATTACATGACCGCTATTAAATCATGTACTGATGATTTGGCTCAATTAGAACATCTCATGGATGTTGATGACATTACAGCCAAAATTCTCAATGGACTCAACTACAACAAATACCGTCCTGTCATCGAAGCAATTCGTGCCCGTGATACACCGATATCCTTTGAAGCATTACACGAGAAACTTATTCAACATGAACTCCGTCTCAAAAATGAACCCACCACAAACCTATTCAACCCATCAGCCAATGCAGCAAACTATCGTCACAACAATCGTACCAATTACCAAAACCGCACCACATCTCATACCCCTAAAACCCAAACCGGACCCTATCCTCAATCAGCCTACCCGAAACCATTCAAAGGACGCTGCCAATACTGTGACACCGTCGGTCATGTAGCAGCCTACTGCCCCGACCTTCAAACCAAATATCGAAACTTTGTGTTCCCGACTCGTAAACCAAAAGGACCTACACCACAAGCTCATACTGCCTCTCATTCTACCCCGCATCCTCCACGCTCCTGGACTGTTGACAGTGGTGCCACGCATCACATAACAGATGACCTCACTACTCTCTCGCTCCATCAGCCATATGACGGTCCGGATGACCTCGTCATAGGTGACAGATCAGCCCTTCAAATTACACACTCTGGTTCTTTTTCTATTCCATCTTCTTCTACTCCGCTCATATTTTCTAACGTTCTTGTCGTTCCTTCTATTTCTCGTAAACTATTGTCAATTTCACAATTCTGTGCCGATAACAATGCTCATGCCTTTTTCTCATCGTCGCTCTTTTGTGTTAAAGAAATCCAGACGGGAGTGGTCCTTCTTCAAGGTCCGCTTATTGATGGTTCCTACATCTGGACGCCTCCTTCACCGCAAGCCAACACTGTCACGATCTCGACACCCACTTCGTGGCATCACAGGCTTGGTCATCCGTCGTCCAAAATTTTACAGCTTATTAGTTCCAAATTTAAATTACGCACTTCCGATTCCGCTACTTGTATTTCCCGCAATTTAAATAAAAGTCATAAACTTCCCTTCAGTACATCAACTCTACATTCTACTAATTCGCTCGACTTAATTTTTTCCGATGTTTGGACTTCACCGATTCTTTCAAACGACTCTTTTAAATATTACGTCATTTTTGTCGACCATTTTACACATTACATTTGGCTCTACCCTTTAAAACGAAAATCCGACACTCAACTCACATTCAATAAATTTCGAGCTATAACTGAAAAATATTTTTCTAAACCGATTCGACAATTTTACTCCGACAATGGGGGAGAATACACGACACTTACACCAAACCTCAACCTCGCTGGTATCACGCATCTCACTTCACCACCGCACACTCCCGAACACAATGGTTTCGCTGAGCGTCGGCATAGACACATTGTTGAAACTGGTCTCTCACTCCTCACTCATGCTCATCTCCCTCTTACCTTATGGCCTTATGCTTTCTCCACCGCCGCTTACTTAATTAATCGGTTGCCTACTCCGTCACTTAATAATCAATCTCCGTATTTTCGACTATTTAATCAAGAACCAAATTACCACAAATTACATAATTTTGGTTGTCTTTGCTTTCCGTGGTTGCGTCCTTACACTACTCATAAACTTCAACCCCGCCCCATTGAATGTGTGTTTCTTGGATATTCACCGACCCAAAGTGCCTACCTATGCCTAGACCCAACCACTTCCCGTGTCTACACATCTCGTCATGTAAAATTTATAGACGACCAATTCCCGTACCCTCGACTCCATAGTAAACCCACCATCTCCCCGACTATAACACCCACTGATTGGTGCACATTCTCCGTCTCTCTCCTACACTCCCATACGTCCACTAGCTCCCCTCCCCCTGCCACTGTTACTCCGCCTTCCCCTGCCACTGCTGCCACTCTCTCCCCTGTCACAGCTACCCCTCCTTCCCCTGCCACAGCTACTCCTCCATCCCCTGCCACTGCTCCTGCCCGTAACACATACATCAACCCGACCCCTGCTACATCCACTTCCACCCCTGACATCTCACCAACAACCGCCACCACAACTACTGTCTCACCTATCCACCCACATTCACCACCACCACCCCCACCACCGCCACCCCCACCTCCTCTCCACATGACCCGCCTATCCAACAATATCCGAAGACCGAACCCCAAATATGCAAAATTAGCTACTGCTCTTACCCATTATATTACTCCCACAACAGTAAAGCAGGCCCTTGTTGACCCACTTTGGCGTGCTGCAATGCAGGCCAAGTACGACGCCTTAACCCGCAACCATACCTGGACTCTTATCCCACCCGACTCCATACCAAACACCATTGGATGTAAATGGGTATTTCGCATTAAATATAATCCCGACGGCACCTTAAAACAACATAAAGCTCGCCTCGTCGCAAAGGGATTTCATCAAAGACCTGGCCTTGACTATTCCGAAACATTTAGTCCCGTCATCAAACCCACTACCATTCGCCTCATTCTATCCTTTGCCATTACAAACGGTTGGTCGCTTCGTCAAATTGATGTGAATAATGCGTTCCTTCAAGGAACATTACATGAATCCTTCTACATGGTTCAACCACCCGGGTTTGTCAATCCCACTAACTCCGATTATGTGTGCATACTGCAAAAAGCAATCTATGGCCTCAAACAAGCCCCCCGGGCTTGGTACACGGAACTCACAACTTACCTCGTTCAATATGGTTTTCGAAAATCTATATCCGATTATTCTCTCTTTATATTTAATTACTCTAATATTAAATTGTTTGTTTTAGTCTATGTGGATGATATAATAATTGCAGGACCATCGATTCCCGACGTCAACAAATTTATCGCTGCCATCTCCGATCGATTTTCCCTCAAAGACCTAGGCCCACTTTCTTACTTCCTAGGCATGGAAGTAACCCCGACTAAGAAAGGTCTTCACCTCAACCAAACGAAGTATATTTCCGACCTCCTGACACGGCACAAAATGTCTGATTGCAGCCCCTCTACAACGCCCATGCTACATCACCCTCCTCTAACTCGCTATTCGGATCAACCCATTCATGATGACACCAATTATTCGTTGGTAGTCTTCAGTACCTCTCCCTAACACGCCCCGACATTGCTTTTTCGGTCAACAAATTGGCTCAATTTCTTACCCACCCGACATCCACTCACTGGGTTGCCCTTAAGAAGCTTCTTCGGTATCTCAATGGAACAATTCACCTCGGTCTTACATTACTCAAAGATACCCCGCTAAATCTTCACGCTTATTGCGACGCTGATTGGGCTGGTGACAAAGATGACTACATATCGACGACGGGTTACATTGTATTTCTTGGACATAATCCGATATCATGGTCCTCTAAAAAGCAAAAGGCACTGTCACGATCCTCAACCGAAGAAGAATTCCGGGCTGTAGCGGACACAACTGCTGAAGTGCTTTGGTTAAAATCACTACTCTCCGAACTCAACCTTCAATCTACACCTACTCCGGTTCTTTTCTGCGATAACTTGGGTGCTACCAACTACTCCGCCAATCCCATTTTCCACTCACGCATGAAACATTTAGCTCTTGCCTTCCACTTTGTTCGAGAACAAGTACACCTTGGTACCATTCGAGTTCAACATATAAATGGAGATGATCAATTAGCTGACTCTTTAACAAAACCGCTTCCTAAACCACGCCACTCACTGCTTACATCCAAGATCGGTCTAACTCTTCGACCGTCCGTCTTGCGGGAGCATATTAAGGAACAATTATAGTAAATAACCACAATTAAGGAAATGATTATTCCATAATCATATCCCTTATATTCATCCTACAATCAAGCTAGTATATTGCAATTTAGGTAGTTTTTATTATATGTTCACATTGTATATTCCCTTCTATTCACTCTTGTATTCCTTTCTATATAATGTATAGCTACAATTGTATCAGTATCAATTATCAATAATATCAATTCTTTACACTATCTATCATCTATCATGGTAAATAATTATGAAGATATATAGGTAATTTTGTAAGGTCTTAAGTCTCATGTTACTGGACTTCATTATTTTGTCGGTAAAATATGTTGTAAGTTGTAACTATAAAATTTGTAGAGAATTCATTTACTGCTTGGTAGCATGTGTATATAAGAATTGTTCAGTGTTTTTATTTTCTTAAGATAAAATCTTAAAAAGTGTTAACAATTTAGATATTCCTATATCCGTCAATATTCATATTGATTCATACTCCTACATATTAATCATTTATATATACCTTTCATTATACTTTTCTCATATAAACGATAACTATAAAAAACTTTAAATGAAGAGGATGTCATAGTTATTGTGTGAGTCTGTCTTATTTTGTGAGACGGTCCCTTTAAAAAAAACATTCATTATTAATAGTAATGAATGAGTTTTTTTTAGGATTCAATAATGATCATAGTACTCCACACTCTATACTTCCTTGACTAACGTATGTAGATATTAAATATCAATCTACTTTTTGCAAATAACTAAAATAACAGTAGAGATCAATAATTGATACACTTAGAAAAATGTAATATTTTATTTTGATCAATTGATAGCACTATGTCGCATGTGAGAATTGAAACCTCTCAAGTCTCAACTTCATGCATGGCTGGGTTGTGAGAGAACTCTACCGCTTATGGAACACTAATAAGCAATCAACGTAGGCTTAGGACTTTATACATATATGAATAATAACCATTTGTGTTATTAATATATTGAAAATTAATTATGCAAAAAATAATTAAATATATAGTTTTTGTATATAAAACTACATACGTTGCACTTTGCCGAATAGACTAATAAGATTTTTTTTAATAAGAGGCCTATGCCATATAAAAGGTTAATTCAATATGAATTTGATGTTTTGATCACATGTATTACCGATTAATCACCGTTAAAACCAATTTTAATACAACCTACGACCAGATATATATATATATAGTATGAATTTGAAAAGGTTAGTTATATAATCGTATATAAAATTTCTGCACAAACTACACTACATATCCGAATTTGATATACTCTACTCGGACCAATAAACATTCTTTAGCTAACCTATGCCTTAATGTGGATTAGTAGACACTCCGTTATATTATAATTACATTTAAATGAAAGCCCGGGTTTAATGGTGTACTATAATTAGTCTTACTGTTAATATTGCTTTATCTTTTTTATTTCTACAATATATATTGTGAGCTAGCTCTTGAAAAATTGAACAAGACGACATTACTTTAGGGCCGTGCGTAGCACGGGAATTCCACCTAGTATTATTTATAAATAGATTGTAAATTGACAACTCTTATTTTTTTAACGTTTCTTATCATTGTATTTTAGTTGAAGAAAAATATTAAAACAACAAAATTAATAAAGAAAATTTATATAAAGACGTGAAATGTGTTTCTCAATTAAAACATTTTATTACACAAAATAAATGATATTGTTTTATAACTTTTTTTAATAGAATATGTTTTACCTACGAAACACTTTATCACCAAAAAGCCTAAAGGCAAATCTTAAAAAGACGATTATATATCAAAATAAAAAAAGAAAATAAGAGATTATATCAAAAAATAAGGGAACTATTTTAGGCGGAAAAATTTTGAGTTTTCCCTATTATTTTAATATATAGGAGATTGTATAGGGCTTACTATTCCCCGACATAGAAGTATCTTATGTAATCGTCTTATTTTACTGCTGAAAAAAATGGTGATAGTCTATTGATATCAGGCCTCCGCAATTGGGCTTGTGTGCTGAAAAAAATGGAGATAGTCTATTGATATTAGGCCTCCGCACTTGGGCTTGTGTGTTGCGCTTTTTTCCCCGGGTAAATGGGCCTACTCTAATGTTGAAACATTGAAAGGAGCTTAGTAACCTTAGTTTTGAGGATTGTCCCACCTTTGGGTAGTGTGAAACGTGATATATATAATATTGGGTACCATTTTGGATCCAGGAAGTCTTGCTTAAGACGGATATTATTCGTTTTAAGCTTAAGATAGGTAAAATACTATCATATGCTGGTAATAAAGACAAAAGTTTTGCTATTTCATAGGCAAAAGTAGAATGATTTGGTATGTATTTGACTCGTCTTAAGTTTAAGACGAATAGTGTCAATCTTAATGAGAATTTGTGTCCTTTATAAGCCACATTGACATGGAAACCCTTGGTATTGTAGTTCCGATGCAGTTTTTGTGATTTCGGTAGCGTTTATGTGATTTCCGTTATTGTACCTAAATTTGACAACTACTTATTTCAGTCGAGTTAGTTTATGTCAACTTATTTTAGGTGTGTTCCATAGTTTAGATTAGGTTTGGTCAGATTACATTATATCATCCCGTCATTTTGGCAGTGACGTTCCTACCTTAGTGTGTTTGTAGTTTTATTGTATAGACAACGATTATGTGTAAAGTAGTACTAACTTTTACTGTGTAAAATTATGTTATTTTTATGGGTAGTTCTTAAACATATGTTACAACCCCAGTTATCAAATTTCCTGGGTACGCCACTATTTTATAAGGTTTGTTTTTGGGAATGCCACAGTTTTGTGGGGGTTTGTTAGGATATAGTCATATACTCCGTAGGTCATTTTGTCAAGTGGTTTGAAAGTGAATGTTTAACGATTGTTTTTTCATTCTATATATATAGAAAATGTTATTGTACTCCATCTGTCCTACTCATTTATCTTTGCTTTTGGTACAAAGTTAAAGAAAAAAGCAAGAGTCAGGAATGGGTTCACATAAGATCAGGACTAAAGTTGTTATTTAATCAGTGACTTTGCTTTGTACTTGCAAACCAATGCAACACCGATTTGTTAAGGAAACTTTGACAGAGGCATAGCCGCTACAGGAGAACTTTACCTTTTATTGTTTTTTACCCTAAAAAATACAATTTATACCGTATATGACATGAGTAAAGCCGCTACTTAACACAGTGACTCTACCCTTATCAACATATTTCATACTTATCTATTCTGTAAAGAATAAAACCGCTACCTGAAGTAGGGACTTCACTCTCAAATATTACATATATTCAAACTCAATGAATAGTTGTACCCGCCTTTTTTTTATACCTTTGCACCTTGAAGCACCCCATCGTACACAAAAAATACATAACATATTCTTATTTGTGATGAGCATATTCGTCGCAAGGTTGTAACGAGTCAAATACCATTCATGTGGATAGATAAGATAAAAGTTGATTGCTTATGAAGTAACATTTTGTTTTGTCTTATCTACCCGCATGAATAATACTTGACTTGTTATAAGCTTATGACGGATATATCCGTCAAAAGAAAGACTTGTTGAGCATACAATGATCCATGAATATTTGCAAGCTAAGATCAACATTCATAGTGGACACTTTTCACGAAGTTTGAATCACACTTATGTTTTCAAAACGAAGTCCCATAAGTGAGTGAGGTAGTGAGAAGAGGTCGGCCAAATTAGGATGAATGTCACTATCGTTAGTACTACAAGTAGACTGACTTATGCTTCATGAAGTGGACCCACACGTATCTACTTGAAAGTTGATAAGTGTACTAGTGTCGGCAACTATATGTTTTTTTGAACTCAGTGTCTTCTTGCTTTTTCCATCATCAAT
This sequence comes from Heliosperma pusillum, assembly GCA_022085475.1. Taxonomy (NCBI): domain Eukaryota; kingdom Viridiplantae; phylum Streptophyta; class Magnoliopsida; order Caryophyllales; family Caryophyllaceae; genus Heliosperma; species Heliosperma pusillum. The sequence continues at coordinate 172,651 of JAIUZE010000714.1, forward strand.
CAACAATTCAAGTGCGTCTTAATCACACTTTCATCGCTCTTTCTTACGCTTCCTTTTTATACTCTAATACGAAGTAATAATCACTCAAGTAGATGCAATGGGTGAAGCTACTAGTATTCAAGATTTCTAGTGTACGTTCTTTTCGGCCGAAATAAGTTGAAATGAATTAAATGGAGGTGAGTTAAAGTCAATTAAAGTGAATAAAATTAAGTTGTGGTGAATGAAGTTGAATTAAGACTTAATTTTATGAAGTTGAATGAAGTTCTTTTCGGCCTTTTTATAGTCCTTCTCGTCATACTTTTCTTCGCTTTTAAGAGTTACTTCCCCTTCTTTGGAAGTCTTCGTTATAACGAGGGGACCATTCTTGACAATGATCCAACATTCAAAGTCTATGCTTTTAATGTAATGTTCCATTTTGAGTTTCCACCAACCAAAATTCTCACCGATAAATATCGGGATCTTGGAGTGTGTAGAGGAATCCATTTCCCCGGAATCTACTCAAGGTAATTAGCCTTATCAAGAGCACGAGGCTCTGATACCAATTGAAGAGTATGAATTCCTAGTACCTAAGAGGGGGAGGGGTGAATTAAGTACCTTTTAAAATTTTCAACTAAGTCTTTATGAATTAAAGTGAGTTGAGCGGAAGTGTAACAAAATGTTCTGATCGTGGTAACAGTTAGTTGAACCGTTACCAGTTCCTTTCAGAGAAATTCGAAGCTGTAGCTGACAGTATTGAAGACTGTTGCTATGCTTAATCAAAGTACGTAAAGAAAAAGTGCAGCGGAAATAATAAAAGAAAAGATCAACACACGATTTTGAATTGGTTCGGCCTTCACTCTAAGGGCCTACGTCCAATGTTCATTATATTGCTTTGTTAATAAGAAATCTACTCCGACAACTTAAAAACTCCTACAATAAAATGGCCAACAACCTACTCCGGTTGCGAAAAAGTTCAAGGACACACTTGTCCAAGAACTCGACTCTTATACTGAAAAAGTTACAAGATCTTTGTTCCTCGGACACACTTATCCAAGAACTCGACATTGGAACCTAAGAAATAGTCACTTGATAAACATGTTAAATTGACATGTCATCATCAATATGAACCCAACAAAGTCCCTCTCACAAAGAGCAAGTATAAGGCTCTATTTGCCACTCACTTGCACCCCCACCTGCACTTTGTGAGGGGGTTTTGTCAATCTTAAATCTAATACGGGTCCACTTGTCTTAAATGAGAATTTGTGTTGCCGAAATTTTGGTTTGTGTTGTGTTGTGTAAATTGGAACCCTTTGTTAGCAATTTGGATTTTCTCAATTTCTTTAACTCCATTTTCTCTCTAATACACCCCTATTATATTATTATATATCTCTTTTTAATTATTAATCTTTTCTTATTTAAGTGTATTTATTATAACCATCTGATCTATCTCAAATTAGATTTGAATCATTAAAAGGAACTTGCTTCTCCGTTTCTTTTTAGAAAATGGAGAGAATCTTGAGTCATTTGTTAGCCTGTAATGTTCACTTAGTTATGACTTATAAAGAACTAAAATTTCTAGGCTTTGACATTTTAGAAGAGTTTTCAATGTTCTAACTTCTAACTTTCTAAGTCAAGGGGCGTGTCTTTTTATTTTATTTTTAGTCCCTCCAATTCAGACCGTCGTATACACTTTTTGGTGGTCAAACTTTGAAAACTTTAACAAAAAATATTGTTAAAATGAAATTTGAAAGAAAAAATTTATATATATTGATTTGTTATGAAAAAAGTATTTTATTAAGTTTCATTATGTTTTTGTTTTACAAAAAATATCCCGTATATATGAAGAAAAATATGGTCAAAATACCGCCTCGAATACCACTTAAAAGCAAGTGTTAGCTGTAGTATGTTACATTTGGTCTGAATGTAACACCCGAAAATGTACCCTATTTTTCTAGTAGAAATATTTTACGAATACCTTTCAGCAAATTTAAGTTTTAATTTAGAATTTATTATTTCTAGTCGAATTTAGAATTTCCGAGTTCGTATTTGGAATTTCTGCGAGATTCCATGAGAATCCCGTCTTAAGACGAGTTTGACTTTCTTTGACTTTTTCCTTTATATATTCCACTCACTCCCTTAACCTATTTCATTCAACAAACACCAAAAACCTTACTTCCTCCTTAAGCAAATATCAAACCCTTGCCTCCATCCACTTTCCGATCTTTGAATCATCCTAGCTCCTTCGTTACTTGCTAGAATTCACGTAAGTTCGTCTCATTCTTCTCCTCTTACCTTCCTCTATCCGTATTGATATTAAAATCATCGTCTTTCTCGCTTTTCAAACTTTCCGTCTTTCTCAAGATGAATTTTATTCATCTTTTATGATCTATTTGTAGGTGGTGACCTCCAAGATCCCGACAAAGACTATTACCTTATTGAAGAGGAGCTTGACGAGTAGTGAAGTCGCTTAAAGGTAACGGTGAAGGGTTACTCGGTATCATTTACGTGTTTTATGTGATTTCTAGGATAGAAACCGTGTTAAGATTATGGTTAGTAGGCTTATGACTTGTGTTGTTGTTGATGGATGTCGTTTATTGAGTATTGATATGAGTATGAATGATTTATGAAAATATTGGATGATAATTGAAATTGGTTCCTTAGGCAAAAATGGGATTTTCGTATGAATTGGACCCCAGCCGGTCGACCGGCAGCCGGTCAGACCACCGGCTGGGGCACCTGCTGTATATTTTTGGCATTTTTACGTGATTTTGGAATATGAGGTTGGGCTCAGCCGCTCGACCGGCAGCCGGTCAGACCACCGGCTGAGACACCCCCTTCCTTCCTTTGTTTGGCAAATGACCCTTTGGTCCCAGCCGGTTGACCGGCAGCCGGTCAGCCTGACCGGCTGGGACACACTGACAATTGAGTTGGATTTTTGTATGAGGTAATGGCCTGAGCCGGTGGACCGGCAGCCGGTCAGCCTGACCGGCTAGCACCTGCTGGAAGATGTTTGTAATTGTTGTTTACGGTTTTCATTTATAATACTTCCGATCGTTCGTTTATCGTATAATTTTACGTAGTGACTTATAATATTGATGTTTTGAATATATGACATTTCATTCGCTTGTATCACATGTTTTGTGACGGTTTTTGCTATGTCCCACTTTGAGTCGTTTTTTACAAATGATACGGTTTGAGCACTATTTTGTCTTGTGCTTTGTACTCTCATTCCCTTGGCTACCTTCCCGTTCGTACGGCTGGAATGTCGGAACGGAGAGGTATCATACTGCTTAATTGCATGTGTTAGTGGGCATTGATGATCGGTTCGTCGTCAAAACAAACATCAAAAATAACCCAATAAAAGTAGTATAAAGGGGTCGAATCCACGAGGATGGTGGGGTCAACTACTAGTTCGATTGAATCCTATTCTAGCCTAAAATATGACGGATTGGAAAGTTAACTAAAAACTAGGAAAAACAAGTAATCGCTAAGTAATAAAGATGAAAACAATTAAGGGAAAGACTAAGGTGAAGGGTTCACCTTAGGGGGATTAATGGGTTAGTCGGGTAACTAGCAAATGGGTAACAAATTCGAGTAAAATCGATTGCTAATGTCTCAACAATCGATAATCATCAACAAAGCCATCGCATTTGTCTCAAATCACCCATATAAACACTTAGTCTAATCGTCTCTACCACCGTCGCTTAAGAGAAAATCAAACCATGCTTGATAAAATGGCAACTTTCGTTCACACATTTCATCAAACACTTGGTGCGCATATGGGTAATACCCAAATAATTACCACAAATCTACTAATTACCCAACTAATTACCCCACATGATCCTCCCTTAGGCTCCCCCTAAACCCTAGAAGGGAATCTACTCACACATGGTAAAGGGAATCAAAGCACTAAAGGGAAGGAGGAGTTCAATCAACATTATGCTATGAGAAGAATAATGATAACAATCAAAAGATGAACAATAAACTAGAAATGGAAATTAATTGCATAAACAATAAAAAAGATGAGAAATTTAATACCAACAAGCTTGTATTAATGAAGAGGGAGAATGTCTTCACCCTTAGAATCCTTCAATACAAACCCAAAACTGAAATGAAAGACTAGATCTAACAACTTGAAATGAGAAACTAAGCTTGATTAGGGAAAGATTAGTAGAGTAATTAGGGACTAATTTAGGTTACAAATATCTAGGGTTTTGTGCTAAGAGGAATGTAAAAACTGCTTACAAAATAATAGGGGGAGGGTATATATAGGTATCTCGAAATTAAGGAAGAAATTAGAAGAAGAGGGCGAATTTTCAGTCTTGTGTTCCCGGCCGGTCGACCGGCCGCCGGCCCTCTGACCGGCCTGGAGCACATCAGTAGCTTCAGTGACTTCGCCTTCAAAAATCTCAAAATCTTCTAAGTATGGGAAAATGGGGGTCTGGGCCGGTCGACCGGCCGCCGGTCCCCCACCGGCCTGGAGCACATTTACACTCTCATATGCTTCTGTTGTAGGCACAGGCCGGGTAGTCGACCGGCCGCCGGTCGACCGGCCGGCACTACCTGGCCCTTTTCTTCCCTTTCTCAACTTCTTCATATGTGGAGTTGAGGTCTGGGCCGGTGGACCGGCCGCCGGTCTGGGGCCCGGCCTGGACCACCTGATGACTCAATTCTTCACTTCTTCATCTCATCTTCGAATCCCGACTCATGCAAGACCCTATTGCTCCGATTTCTTCATTTCCGCCTTAATTCCCACAAATTAAGACCGATATTCATAGCACGGGAAAACGGGAAGCAGAATGCAATCAAGGGCACGCAAATCCGTGTAAACGGACCAAAATGGGGACGAAAACGAGGGAAAAACGTGACTAATTAAATGCTTATCAAAATTCCCCACACTTAAGACTTACTCGTCCCCGAGTAAGTAAACAAAATTCGAGACCCATAAGTACCCTTATTCAATACTACTCTAATATTAAGGCTACAACCTAAACTATTAATAATATCCGACGGTAGGCAATTAACGGGCCTCCTCCGTCCCTTCAACTCACAACGAGATACTCATGAGGTAGAGTACTTCCTTGCAAGGCAAGTAGGGGCTTGCTCAAAATTTCGACGCATCCAAATGAAAAACACGTAAGAACACGACAAAGATGCATCTAACAAAAGAAAAATCACATGCCTCATCCATGTGACGGAAATATCTAAAAGGAAAACCGTTTAAATAATGCATGATCCTTGTAAGCCACTAATATCATAAAGCATGGAAAAATATTCGCCTCCTAGCGGTGCAAGTCTAATGAAAATTTCGAACCCCGTCTACTATTTGCTTGGCCAAAAGCGATAAAATGGAAGATGGAAATGAAATCCTCGTGACGTTATTAAGCACAATAGCATATCGAATTCACGTTTCTCAAATAAATGAGACACAAGGGTCGTCCCGTCTCACTATGCAACTTCAAAGGTAAATGATTCAAGAAGGATAAAAGGAAATTGAGATTTGAGTCCAAGTGCTTGCAAAACTTTTCATTTCACACTTTGCTTTCTTTTTCTTTCTTTTTGATTTGCATTTTGGTTTGCAATTTTTGGCATGAAAGCACACGGTTTCCGTCAAGGACATGCGGTCGGAACCAACAATAGGGGTATCCCCACCGTAGTGGCATCGAAAGGGGGCCTAGATATGGGCCCACTAGAATCCCTAGAAGTTCCGTTTTGCACTTCCTCGACGAAAACAAGAAAAGATGATAATTGACTCAATATTTTCAGCTTGTTTGATTTGTTTCCTTTTTTGAGCAAAAGTGGAAGAACAATGAATCATGGTTGGTTGCATAGCAAGAACGGTCACCTAAGAATCCTTTCTACCATCGGAATATTCACATCAATCGAGGTTGTCGAGGTGGAATAAGCGCAAACTCGTGACTCGGCATTAGTAGACGGGTTAAAACTCACTAAAAATGCACAACCCAGGGCGTCTAAAATTCCACGATTAAGATGAACACTTTATGAATAAAAAAGTAGCAAAAAGGGACTATGCACATTCAACAAGTTTTCCAAAAAGACAATTATTAAAACATTTTTCTAAATGCAACTATATGCCATGATGCAATCTAGCATATATACAACTTAAATGCACATGCTCTAACCGACTATATGACACATAAGCTAATGCTATCTCCTAACAGCACACAAGTGGCACACACGCCAATCAACAAAATTCACACCATCGTCATCAACACATCCCGTCCTCAAGTAAGAAGGAAAGGAGATAAGGGAGAAGAGAAATAGGAAAGATCTCACCAAAGCGTCTTCATTTTCCCTTTTTCGTGCCTCATATGATGTGGGGCGCACCTATGGATGGAGATAAAAAGAAACACACGTCAATATATACAAAATAAACTATATACAAACTAATCTAAACATATATTTTTTTGGAAAATTTTTCAAATTTTTCGATTTTTAGGCATTTTTTTTCAATTTTTTTTTTTTTTTTTTTTTTTCAAAAATCAACGATATATACAAAAGAAACAAAATCCTCCCCACACTTAAGTCTTACTCGTCCCCGAGTAAGTGACTCAAATATGAAAGGAGAGAAAAAGGAAAAGGAAAACAAAAAAAATTTTTTTTTGGGTTTTTCAAATTTTTCGGGAATTCCCTCCCCACACTTAGCATTTACATGGTGTGAGGGGTGAATTCAAAGCAAATAACATGTTTTTGGGTTTTTAAATATTTTGAAAAATAAAAACTTGTTTTTGGGGTTTTTGATTTTTGATGAATAATCACAATATGAACAATATATACAAGAGGGTTAGCTCTAAGTAAATGCATAAACTAAATAAAATTCCTAAACCTAAATGCAAAATGATATAATACAATGTCATGATCTAAGTAAATGCAAACTACATTATATGCTAATCTAGAGTCTCGCTGCGGTGGTAAGGTGCATAAATGCAAGCTCCTCATGGGGGTACCTCCCACAGGAAAGTCTAGTGTGCCATATCGGAGTCTCGTCGTGGCGGTAAAATGCATAAATGCACGCCCCTCATGGGGGTACCAACCACGGGAAAGTCTAAAAATGACACCAAACAAAATGCAACTACGCTATATGGATGCAAGGCTAATATGTGACGATATGTTACAAAATTAAATTCTAATGCAAGCCTAAATGGATGCAACTAAATGGATGACTAAGCTAAGATATAATACAACTATCTAAATGCATGCGAAAATATAAATATGATGAAGATTTGGATTAAAAGGGATCATACTCATGGGTTTCCGGCCTCAAGAGTATCCAGTGAAATCAGAGGATGTAGTATCAAATTGGCCATGACTGGCCTCAGCAAAAGACGCATCTACATCCTGGGCTCCCGAACCAGAGCCGCCACCCTCCACAATCTCGAACCGTGGACCCATCCTGTCAAACCACTCGGCATTCTGAGCCGCAATCTCTGGGTCCACCTCCTCCTCATCAACTACCGGCTGAGTAAAACCCGGCGCAGAAGAATAATAGTCTGGCTGAACATTGAAATCTCCGAACACCCTAGAACCCTGGTCATACCCGCCCTCTGGCCACATGAAATAGGACGGATGTGGGCCAACTGGCTCCCTATACCCCTCCCTACACCAATTATCGTAAGAAGGGTATTGGCCAAGAGCCAAGTCATAATACATCCTGTCCATCCGCTGCGACAAAAGAGCTCTATCCCGAGCTTCCTCCTCTCGCCACTTAGCTGCCGCCTCTCTCTCCCTAGCCGCTGCCTCTCTCTCCGTAGCTGCTGCCTCGGAGGCCAAAGTCATGTCGGCCATGAACTGGATCAAGGAGGGATCCAAAGGTGGGTAACTGGTAGTGGTGGAAGTGGATGCGTCGGGTTGGGATGAATTGGGCCAAGGACGCCACTGCTGCTGATGATAGAAGGGGCTCATATAGGGTAAGGTGGTGGAAGTGGGGCCCCGCTCCTCTCTCCTATATGTAGTGACGGGGGCAGTAGGATCTCGCCTAAATGCGGTAACTGGAGCTAAAGGATCTTCCGGGGTTTCTTCAGGTGGTGGTGGAGGGTTCTCCTCCTCTAGGGGGAGAAGATAGTGCGCGCTATCAGGAACCACTTTCATAGCCGCACTATTAGGGAGGGGAATAGAATTTACCCCTCGAATCCTCCAATAAGTCTTCCCGTCCTCAACTCTCTTTACTACCCACTCAAGCTTCTTTGAAATGTAATCCTCCGTCAACAAGGAGCAACCCCCTAAACACCTCAAATTACGCTCATCTAGAGCATCTCTACATAGGACATGGGCAATCTTGGTGACAATTCCCCCTAAATGGATTCCGGTCGGGCTAAATGGGTCATTGGCAATTTTCTGAAAGTGGAGAGCGACATAGTGACCAATGTTGACTCCAAATCTAATCGGCTTTTGGAACAAGTAAGCCGCCAAAATCGCGAGCTCATCAGCCCGAAAATTATGACACTTCTCTCTCCCAAATAACGTCCAACCCATAAAACGGTGCCAAAACCTAATAGGGGCATTGTGGCAAGCATTTGCCGGCCTCTTAGACCCCTTCTCAAATTCAAAACCCGATATAGCAGTCCACACATCATTCACATTAAAGTTTTCGGGGACTTTGTACGACTTATGAAATTTGACCCCTAAAACCTTACAAAATTTCTCAAGGGGAATGCTAAAGGCGATATTCAAGAGGCGGAAAGATACCATTTTGACCATACCCGTATTCCTATCCTTCTCATGACTAAACGAACTTAAAAACTCCCAAGTAAGACGGGGGTAAGTACGGAAGTGCTGACCGTAGAGTTCCCCCATCCCCAAACCTTTGAAAAGCTCAAGAGTGACCGTATCAAGGCCGAGGTTTCGCATAGTATTCTGACAAATAAAACGGGAGTGGGGAAGGCTTCTGCGTTTTAAACATTGAAATTTACCTCTTGCGATTTCGCTGACGAAGACGATATCGGGAAAATCGTCATCCGGACCCATACCCGCCGTAACTTGCTGAAGTCTAGCTTCTAACTCCGCCTCAAGCTGAGCCCTTGTCCTTTTCCGAGGTGGTTGTTGAGCCATGGTGATTTTCGTATTAGTCAATTGAAAGAGGGAAAAATTGGGGTTTTTGAGATGTGGGATGAATTTGGGTGATGTAGTGGGTTAATTAGTGGGTTGAATGTTGGAGTGATGGAGTTTTGTTGTGATGTTTGTGAGTTTTTGTGAGTTTTATTTGTGGGTTTGAAGGAAGGAAGAAGAAGAATGGAGAAGAAAACAAGAAGAATGAAAGAAAAAGAATGCCTCACGAGCGATTTATTGCTCTCGGGTGAAGTCTGGGCCGGTCCAGGCACCGGCCGCCGGTCGACCGGCCTGGACCCCAAGGCAAAAATTCTATTTTTTTGGTTTTTTGGAATTTACTCGTGTTCAGGTAGTGCAGGCCGGTCGGTACCCCGGCTGCCGGTCAACCGGCCTGGAACGCAGCTCAAAAAAATCAAACTTTCAAAATTTCAAGTATACGGTGCTCACGGCCGGTGTCAGACCGGCCGCCGGTCGACCGGCCTAGAACACAGGCCAAAAAATTTCCAAAACTCGCCTTCAATGATAATGAGCTCCAGGCCGGTCGGCACACCGGCCGCCGGTCGCCCGGCCTGGAATACCTGTACTTCAATTCTCCGTCTTCAACATTCACCTTCTGGAGTGCTCTGGGCCGGTCGGCACCCCGGCTGCCGGTCGACCGACCTGGAGCACTTTTCTCAAATCTCCCTTTTTTCAATTCACAATGAAAATCCCCAAGTCACCAACAATCTCGACTCAACCAACAAATTTCCAAAGACACGGTTTTGATCCAAACCCGACTACAAGTGCTTCAAACCTACCTAAATCTTCCTCCTAAAGACGAAATACCCGAGTACACAAAACCAAATATTCACAACTACTCCTAATATGCATGCTATATACAAAAAAATTGGTGGTTGTCGAGGGACTCCACCAAACCTATCAATTCACAAGAGATTACAAACAAGATTCCTCCTCGGGAAGTGGATCCCCAAGGAAGAGTACTTCCACCGTTCCTTTTTCATCTCCATCAAAATATCTTTTCACTCGATGCCCATTGACCTTGAAATTACCACCTTCTTCGCTCCAAAGTTCAAAAGCTCCATGTGGTGAAATGTCGATAACTTTGAAAGGACCCGACCATCTCGAGCGTAGCTTTCCCGGAAACAACTTGACCCGAGAATTATAGAGTAAGACTTGGTCACCCACTTTTACATCTTTATCAACCAATTTGGCATCATGCCATTTCTTTGTTTGCTCCTTGTAAATCTTTGAGCTCTCGTAGGCATCAAGTCTTAATTCTTCAAGTTCACTCATTTGGAGAAAACGTAGCTCTCCGGCCATATCAATGTCAAAGTTCATTTCTTTCAAGGCCCACCATGCCTTGTGCTCCAACTCGATTGGCAAGTGACAAGCTTTGCCATAGACAAGCTTGTAGGGAGTTGTGCCGAGTGGAGTTTTGAAAGCGGTGCGAAGGGCCCATAGAACATCCGGAAGCTTTTGAGACCAATCCTTTCTACCTTTGCTAGTGGTCTTCTCCAAGATGGCTTTTATTTGACGGTTTGAGACCTCCACTTGCCCACTTGTTTGAGGGTGGTAGGCAAGAGCGGTCTTATGAGTGACACCATGGGAAGAAAGCAAGATCTTGAAAGTGCTCTTCCTAAAGTGCGAACCCCCGTCGCTAATCACCACCCTTGGGGTCCCAAATCTCGGAAAGATAGTGTTTTTGAAGAGCTTGATAACAACTTTAGCATCATTTGTTGGGGTGGCAACGGCTTCAATCCACTTGGACACATAGTCCACCGCTACCAAAATGTACTCATTACCGCAAGAGTTGGGAAATGGTCCCATGAAATCAACTCCCCAACAATCAAAAAGCTCAATCTCAAGAATGTTTTGAAGGGGCATCTCCTTCCTTTGACTTATATTCCCCGTTCTTTGGCATCGATCACATGATTTGACAAAGTAGTGGATATCCTTGAACATAGATGGCCAAAAGAAACCACCTTGTAAGTTGTAACACCTTTGCAATGGTGCGAGATGTACCAAGGTGGCCCCCATAGGCCGAGTTGTGAATTCTATCGACGATCTCCATGCCTTCTTCTCTAGGAACACATCTTCGAAACATGCCATCACCACACTTGCGAAAAAGATGTGGGTCATTCCAAAAATAGCGTTTTGAGTCATGCTTCAACTTCCTCCTAGCTCTAGCACCCAACTCTTCCGGAATAAACCCGCTCACAATCAAATTTGCCAAGTCCGCAAACCATGGTGATGTACCACCTATCATCATCAAACTATCTTCTCTCAACCACTCATTGATCGGGCCACTCTCATCCTTCAACCCATGATCTTCGGTAGTCAATCTAGATAGGTGGTCGGCAACAACATTCTCCGACCCCGCCTTGTCTTTAATTTCCAAGTCAAACTCTTGAAGTAAAAGAACCCACCTCAAGAGCCTTGGCTTTGCATCCTTTTTCACTAACAATTGCCTCAAAGCGGAGTGATCCGAGTATACCACAACCTTAGCACCAACAAAGTATTGCCGGAACTTTTCCACGGCATGAACAATGGCTAACATCTCCTTTTCCGTCGTAGAGTAGTTGACTTGGGCTTGATCAAGAGTTTTGCTTGTATAGTAGATTACATGGTGCTTCTTGTCCACAACTTGGCCAAGCACCGCCCCGACCGCATAGTCGGAGGCGTCGCACATAACTTCGAAGGGAAGGCTCCAATCCGGTGATCGGATTATGGGAGCCGTCACAAGAGCCTCCTTCAACCTACAAAAAGCACTCAAGCAAAATTCATCAAATACAAATGGTGTGTCTTTGAGAAGAAGAGAAGTTAAAGGCTTGGCTATTTTAGAAAAATCTTTGATGAAACGTCGGTAAAAGCCCGCATGGCCTAGAAAGCTTCTCACTCCCTTCACATTAGTAGGGGGTGACAAGTTTTCTATTACCGAAACCTTAGCCATATCAACTTCTATGCCTCTCTTAGACACGATGTGACCAAGCACAACCCCCTCCTCCACCATAAAGTGGCATTTCTCCCAATTGAGGACGAGGTTGTGCTCCTCACATCTTTGCAAAACATTAGACAAATTCAAAAGCCCAAGATCAAATGAGTCTCCATGGACACTAAAGTCGTCCATGAAGACCTCCATACTCTTCTCAAGAAAATCGGCAAAAATAGCCGTCATACACCGTTGGAAAGTCCCCGGAGCATTACAAAGCCCAAAGGGCATCCTCCTATAAGCATAAACTCCTATGGGACAAGTGAATGTGGTTTTCTCTTGGTCTTCCGGGTGTATGGGGATTTGGAAAAACCCGGAATAACCATCTAGAAATGAATAGTAAGAATGCCCCGCCAACCTTTCAAGCATTTGGTCAATAAAGGGGATGGGGTAGTGGTCTTTGAGGGTGGCGGCATTTAATTTGCGATAGTCAATGCACATCCGCCACCCGGTCACGGGTCTAGAAGCTAAGAGAGTCCCATCCTCTTGTTCCACCATAGTTACCCCTCCTTTCTTGGGCACTACATGGACGGGACTCACCCAAGAGCTATCGGTTATTTGGTAAATTATCCCGGCCTCTAGCAACTTCATCACCTCATTTTTCACCACTTCCGCCATCTTAGGGTTCAACCTACGTAGCCCATCTACCTTAGGTTTGCTACCCTCCTCCAAGACAATCCTATGCATGCAAAGATTGGGACTTAACCCTTTGATATCATCAATGCTATATCCAAGTGAACCCCTATGAGTTTTCAAGACTTTCAAAAGTTCAAGTTCTTGGCCTTCACTCAAATTAGCATTAATGATAACGGGATAAGTTTCTCCCTCACCTAAAAAAGAGTACTTAAGTGAGGGAGGTAAGGGCTTAAGTTGTACCTTTGGAGGGAGAAGGCCCTCCACCTTCTTCATTAGCTCATCATCTACCTCGTGGTCATCTCCCATCTCCTCATCATGGAGTGCCACTTGTAGAGCTTCTTCTTCATACTTCTCCTCTTCATGCACCTTCTCAACCACTTCTTCAATGACTTCTACCGAGCATGCTTTGTGAAACATTGGTCCCTTCACTAGATGTGGAAGATTAAATTCAAGGGTTTCGTTTCCCACCCTAAAGGTTAGCCGCCCGTCCCTCACATCAATGAGGACTCCTCCGGTAGCCAAAAAGGGCCTACCAAGGATGATGGGAGTGTGGCTATCCTCCGGGATATCTAGGACAACGAAATCCGTGGGGATCAAAAATTTGCCAACTTTAACGGGTACGTCCTCAAGCACACCCAAAGGTTGCTTAACGGACCTATCCGCTAGTTGTAGAGTCATAGAAGTGTGGGTTAAACTTTCAAGTCCAATTCTTTTAGCAATAGTTAAGGGAATGACACTTACACTTGCACCATTGTCACATAATGCCCTTGAAATCATGACTCCCCCCACAACACAAGGGATAGAGAAACTTCCGGGGTCCCCAAGTTTTTTTGGCATTTTGAAAGAGTTAGGATTAATGAGGAGAGCACTACACTCCGCCTCCATAATCATAACATCTTGGGTACCCAAAGTCCTCTTGTGAGTCAAGATGTCTTTTAGAAATTTTGAGTAAGTGGGCATGTTCAATATAACATCGGTGAAAGGTAAGGTCACTTCAAGTCCCTCAAGCATTTTTCTAAATTGGGTGAACTTGAAGTTTTCCTTAGTTTTCAAAGCTCTAGAGGGGTAGGGGATATCGGAAACAACAAGTGGAGTACTAAAAGATACCTTTGGAATGGGAGTTTTCTTGGTTACCTTAGCTCTTGCTATTGGTTGTACCTCTACTCCGTCATCATTGACATCCTTGTTCATCTCCTCTTCATAAGGCATAAGTTCGACATACCCTTCTTCTCCCTCTTTGGGTTGACCATCTTCACCCTTTCCATCATCTTTTAACTCCAAGGTAGGAGTCAAAATGGGCTCTTCAAATTCTTCTCCTTCCTCAACATGCTCATCATTTGGAATCTCATCATTCATCATATCCATGTAGGGGTTATCAAGCACTAGTCCACTTCTTAAAGTCACCGCACATGCATGGTGGCTTGATGAAGCATCCTTGGAGCTTTTCCCTTGAGCAAGTAGACCTCCCGGAGGCCTTTGAGGATTGTTCAAAGCTTGAGAAGCTAACCTAGCTTCTAATTCCCTCACCTCTTTCTTGTGAGCATTGGTGACATTTTGCAAAGTCAAGTTGTTTTGGATTTCCATGTTTTTGACTAATTGCAAAACTTCACTTATTGAAGGATCATTCTCTTGGTGGGGTTGATTTGTCAAAGGAAGGGCAAAAGCATAGTCATTCCGACTACTTGAACCTTGGTTGTTGCTTCTTTGGTGGTTAAAGTTTCCTTGTTGATTGTTATTGAAATTTCCTTGTTGCCCCCTTGAACCTTGATTGTTGAAATTTGACCCTTGGTTGTTGTTGAAATTTGGCCCTTGGCCTTGGAAAGATTGATCGGGAACCCCTTGACTTGCTTGATTGTTTTGATTGCCTTGGTAAAAATTACCTTGGCCTTGATTGTTGAAGTTTTGGTTCCCTTGATTTTGATTCCAATTTCCTTGACCTTGATTCCAATTACCTTGGTTTTGGAAGTTACCTTGGTTATTGTAACCTTGATCATTGAATTGTTGATTTTGGAATTGGTTTGATCCTTGACCTTGTTGAGAGTTGTTGAATTGATTGTTATAGTTTCCTCTTGAAAATTGACCTCCTCCTCTAGGTTGGGAAAAACCCGGAGGGTTGGAAGGTTGAGTTTGTGTGTGTTGAGGGTTTAAGACATTTTGGCTTTTGTAACTCATGTTTGGGTGAAATTTTGAGCTTGGATGATAGAAATTTGAATTTGGGTTGTAAGCTCCTTGATTTTGGAATTGAGGCCTTGAGGGCCGTGGGTTGTTGTTGACTCCTTGAAAAGCATTCACATGTTGGTAGTCATTTCCTCCTTCATTGCTATAAGAAAAATTGTTCCCACAAACTTCAAAGGTGTGTCCATATCCATTGCAAATTTCACAAGTGGGGGTTTGATAAGCTTCCACCATAGGAGGTGCATAAGACCCACTAACTTCATTCACATGATGGCCTTGACTTTGATTTTGAGCTTTTTGAAGCTCGGCAAAACCCTTTGTAAAAGTTTGTGTGAGCAAATCAATCTTGGCATTGGTATCCGCATTTGAGAAGTTCTTACTTGGGTACTTAGAACTCCTCCTCAAGCTATTTCCTCTAGAACTAGTACCATATCTAGATTCCGACTCAACCATCTTCTTAATCAATGCCGCCCCTTATTGGTCATTCAAATGATCAAAACTTCCCCCCGCGGAAGCATTCACCATAGCCTTGGTTTGAGGGAGGAGAGTTTGATAGAATGTTTGAGTGACATACCAATCCGCAATTCTATGATGAGGGCAACGGGCAAGTAAGTCAATGAATCGATCCCATGCCTCTCCTAAGGATTCTCCATCCTCTTGTTGAAAGGTTGTTATCTCATTCCTTAGCATCGCCGTTTTGGAAGCGGGGTAGTACTTGCTTAGAAACTCCTTAGCCAAATCATCCCAAGTAGTGAAAGTGTTTGGAGGATGGTTATTCAACCACCTCTCCGCCCGGTCTTTAAGAGAAAATGGGAACAACATGAGGCAAAGGGTTTCTTCGAGCACACCATTCCTTTTCATGATTCCTACCCTACTTTTGAATTTTCTTAAGTGGGCATGAGCATCCTCATCGGGGAGGCCTCCAAAGCTATCCCGCTCAATAGAACTCATTTGAGCCGGGTGAATCTCAAAATTATTTGGGGCCAAGACACCGAAATTGATTGGAGATTGGGTATCATCGTGGTTGGTACGGTTACGATCACGTAAAGTCGTCATTTGTGGTTGATTTTGTTGTTGAGGTATTGTAGGTGGTGAATTTGGTGGTGTATTTTGTTGTGTATTGTAGAAGGGGTTTTCAAATATGGGTTCAATGGTGTTGTTTTGTGGGTAATCGATTGTTGGAGTGGATGTAGAAGCAATTGAAGTATTGGCTTGTTGATGGCTAACTCTTCTTGAATTCCTAACCCGAGCAAGTGTATTGGCACGGAGAGTCCTAAACAACCTTTCGGGTTCCGGATGGCTCAAGAACAAACCTTCACCCCTAGGCATGCACTCAAAGCAACTCAAAAACAAGTTAGACTCCTAGTGTGTTTTTGGGCACACTAGGGAAAGACAATAATGCAAGGCACTCTACAAATAATCTAACAACTAAAAACCAACAAAAACAACAAGTAACTTGGCTAAATCTAAGACACAAAACAAACTACGAGTTTCCTTACGCCATCCCCGGCAACGGCGCCATTTGATGATCGGTTCGTCGTCAAAACAAACATCAAAAATAACCCAATAAAAGTAGTATAAAGGGGTCGAATCCACGAGGATGGTGGGGTCAACTACTAGTTCGATTGAATCCTATTCTAGCCTAAAATATGACGGATTGGAAAGTTAACTAAAAACTAGGAAAAACAAGTAATCGCTAAATAATAAAGACGAAAACAATTAAGGGAAAGACTAAGGTGAAGGGTTCACCTTAGGGGGATTAATGGGTTAGTCGGGTAATTAGCAAATGGGTAACAAATTCGAGTAAAATCGATTGCTAATGTCTCAACAATCGATAATCATCAACAAAGCCATCGCATTTGTCTCAAATCACCCATATAAACACTTAGTCTAATCGTCTCTACCACCGTCGCTTAAGAGAAAATCAAACCATGCTTGATAAAATGGCAACTTTCGTTCACACATTTCATCAAACACTTGGTGCGCATATGGGTAATACCAAAATAATTACCACAAATCTACTAATTACCCAACTAATTACCCCACATGATCCTCCCTTAGGCTCCCCCTAAACCCTAGAAGGGAATCTACTCACACATGGTAAAGGGAATCAAAGCACTAAAGGGAAGGAGGAGTTCAATCAACATTATGCTATGAGAAGAATAATGATAACAATCAAAAGATGAACAATAAACTAGAAATGGAAATTAATTGCATAAACAATAAAAAAGATGAGAAATTTAATACCAACAAGCTTGTATATAATGAAGAGGGAGAATGTCTTCACCCTTAGAATCCTTAATACAAACCCGAAAACTCAAATGAAAGACTAGATCTAACAACTTGAAATGAGAAACTAAGCTTGATTAGGGAAAGATTAGTAGAGTAATTAGGGACTAATTTAGGTTACAAATATCTAGGGTTTTGTGCTAAGAGGAATGTAAAAACTGCTTACAAAATAATAGGGGGAGGGTATATATAGGTATCTCGAAATTAAGGAAGAAATTAGAAGAAGAGGGCGAATTTTCAGTCTTGTGTTCCCGGCCGGTCGACCGGCCGCCGGCCCTCTGACCGGCCTGGAGCACATCAGTAGCTTCAGTGACTTCGCCTTCAAAAATCTCAAAATCTTCTAAGTATGGGAAAATTGGGGTCTGGGCCGGTCGACCGGCCGCCGGTCCCCCACCGGCCTGGAGCACATTTACACTCTCATATGCTTCTGTTGTAGGCACAGGCCGGGTAGTCGACCGGCCGCCGGTCGACCGGCCGGCACTACCTGGCCCTTTTCTTCTCTTTCTCAACTTCTTCATATGTGGAGTTGAGGTCTGGGCCGGTGGACCGGCCGCCGGTCTGGGGCCCGGCCTGGACCACCTGATGACTCAATTCTTCACTTCTTCATCTCATCTTCGAATCCCGACTCATGCAAGACCCTATTGCTCCGATTTCTTCATTTCCGCCTTAATTCCCACAAATTAAGACCGATATTCATAGCACGGGAAAACGGGAAGCAGAATGCAATCAAGGGAAAAACGTGACTAATTAAATGCTTATCAGGCATACGACGACGTTGTTGGGAGTTGAACGCTTTGCGTTGATCGACCCGGCCGTCAAATGTTGTGTACTTGAGAGGTGGTGTTATTTGCATGTAGCGTACTGCTTGTTATGAGGCTTGTGCTCTTTTCCGCCTCTTTCGTGAATTGATCTACCGAATTTGGGGTACTCGGCGTTTTCTTTGTAAGACCCGAGTCTTGGATGCGAAACGTCATTGCATGTCGAATCGGAAAATGTGATTCCGAGAATCTGGCCAGGTTTAGATTAGGAGCCGTTTAATTATCGTTCCTACCAGGAGGAAATTAGTCTACATATACGAAATGAATTGAATCATGTATGAGTTCAGGGAAATGTTGTATCTCGTGGATGCCTTTTAATCATACTTGCCATGTACACGGTGCTAGTGCGTTTCATTTACCGTGAGAGTTGTTGTCTTTGAATGCTTGATTTCATGATATTGTTCATGGTCATTGCATGATTGGACACCGTCAATGTCTTGGTTCGTGAATGGATGATAATATGTTGGATTTGTTGTGATCATCGCATGACTTGGCATGGTTTGTTTGTCGAGTCTCAATCTTATCAATCTTATATAGCTAACGGTGAGATGTAAGCCCTAGTGAGCGTATTCGGTTGCCTAAGAGTGTCTTTCCCGAGTCTTGAATAACATGATGGTTCCTCAATTTGTTTTCCATATGCTCTTATCATTATTTATCGAATTGCCTATCTATTCTTATCGTAACTCACATGGATATCTATATATGCATGATTTTACTTTTGTATTTCCTTATATGTACGTTTAATGTGATATGGCTGGGAGAACCCAGAGTTACTCCCCACTTATTGTGGCGTTCATGTTTTTCATGGATGAACAGGTTGCTTGCATGGATGGCTTTTTGCTTGACTATTTTGGGTTCGGGTGTGAGCTAGCGGGCGTTGTCCCTTGAAGTTTCACCTCTAGACGATATTAGCTAGTTTTGCTAAACACTTGTTCTTTGCTAACATTTTGAGAGACCCCGTCTCTTTGTTGTATTTCCGTACTTAGTTTGTAATATTTTGACACTCCTCGTTTTATTTAACTTGCATGTTTAAAAGTTTTTTTAAAATACCGTATTTCCGCATATTATTTCACATGCTTGTATGTTTTATATTTCCGCATTCGCGAGGGTTGTCACATGAATCAGATGAAGTAATAAGATATTATAATACGAGTAGTTATTAGGGTTATTTAATGGGATTAATCCAACCTATATCTTACCTTCTCAAATTACCCCAACCTATGTTTTATCCTATATTAATCTCATCTTTGTACTCATTTATCTCGTACTACACCAGCCTTATATTTTACCGGTTGTAACCTGTAAATTTATTAATTAACATGTTTTTTCCTTTATTTAGTGGGTTAATTCTTCTTCTCTATCTATTAAATTTCTTCTTCCTTTTTTCCCTCCGTCTGGGGTTGTTCTCTAGTTTCTGGGTTTATCGACATTCAATTTGTGCCCCATATCGAAATTTGTACTTCAAATATTCATGGATTTTGGGTTCATGTAGTACTGTTAGGTTAATTGAAGAAGGGATTTGGGAATTTGGGAATTGATTGAAAAATCGATTCATCCAATCAAGATGAACTGATTTGGAAATTTGGGTTTATTTGGTAGTGTTCTCTTTAGCATAACGTAGCAGTAAAAAAAATTGAGGAACTAGAAGTACTGAATTGCTTGCTTGCTGATCCAAAAATGATGAGCTCAAATAAATATGACAAAGTTGTGATGAATGTCAAGGATATGAACGCTACAACTTGTCCTAGTCCAGCATGGAATAGAATAAATTTAGCTTATATTATTTTATTGTTGTTTAACTATTTCAGCATATTTACCATATGTCATAATTAGGTAATTACAGAATAAGGTATGGCCACTTAGAATAGCTTTAGGAAAGTCAGTTTAAGGAAAATCTACTAGGTCTTTTTATTCAGTTTAGGAGTATGAAATAAGGCAGCTAGGTTGATTATTAGCTAGTATAAATAGAGTTCATATGTATTGCTTATGAGAAGACATTGAATGAATTATAAATAAAGCTGGAGCTTTTTGTGTTTGCAAGTTTTGTAGACATAGGATCGACGCGTTTCGTTCCGACATTGTTCTTGTTTGACGCGTTTCAAACATTAACACGATTGATAGCAATAGGTCTTGCGATTCAATCACCATTGTTCGAATTATAGGTCTAGTTCGAGCAAATATCCCATTATT
This sequence comes from Heliosperma pusillum, assembly GCA_022085475.1. Classification (NCBI taxonomy): domain Eukaryota; kingdom Viridiplantae; phylum Streptophyta; class Magnoliopsida; order Caryophyllales; family Caryophyllaceae; genus Heliosperma; species Heliosperma pusillum. The sequence goes on from JAIUZE010000714.1 coordinate 192,793, forward strand.
TTGAGATCTTTACGGATTTCAAAGCAAATATCCCTTATTTTTATTATTCTTTGAAACTGTTTCCGCTGCAAGTTAACGAACCTTATTCTTTCGGAGTAATTTTCGTATCACTTGCCAAGATGAAGAATCAGTTCTTGTATCTCGTCTTCCCAATCAAGTAATCTATCGTGTCCAGATCTACCATCTTCTTCTTCTTCTTTACTATTTTTACCGTTGTGATTCCTGGTACAAATAAGGTTGAAGGTGATGACGATAAAATGAGTTTCCCACATATATTTGTATCGTATTACTTGTGTTTATGTTGCAAATTACTGACATTTCTTAGCCTTCTTTTGATTTTGTATAACAAAAATTTTCATGGATTTTTGGTTCATTGAAGTAATGTAAGATGATGATCAATTTGGCCTTAGCTAAATTGAAAAGAAGATTTGTGTATTGATGATTTGTTCAACATATGGTATTGATATAATGAAGATGAACTAATTACAAGAATAGAAAAAAAAATGATTAAGAGCAAAGGGTAACCTATTCAGCAGGTTGCCCTTCCAATGGTGTAATATTAGAGAAATGAGTGCAAAGATTGAGTTAATATGAGATAAAACATAGGTTGGAGTAATTGGAGAAGAAAAGATATAGGTTAGATTAATCCCATTAAATAACCCTAGTTATTATGTTCGGTATTTTTATTCGTTTATGTAATTTGCTTGAACTTTGTGATTATATATGAACATGAATATAATTATATAAAACATTGCGTCGACAAAAAGGAGACTGGATGATCGGACAATTGTTTGTATTCCAGCAACTTGATTATTATAGGGTGGGCATACAATGGCATTTTTCCTGTGCTATATTGTGTAATGATAGCCGTAGCAACTACTCTCTTAATCATGGTTATTTATTTACTTTCTTCATTGTTAAATGTCGCATTTCTCATTATTGTTTATGTTTCTATATTTGAAAGACTTGAATTTTGATAAATCCCACTATTACTAAAAGATTAAGTCAGGCTCTAATTTTCCCGCCTAAAACATAAAATTTATAGTTGAGTTGAACTTTATACTTATATCTTATAATATGTTAGTTAGTAATGAGCCCAATCTTTTAGAAGTTGAAATATTTTACTACTTTTATCTTCAAAATAAACGTAATGGTCACGAATACTTTTCTAGGAAACATTTTCTAATTAATTCTAAAATTCTGTCTTATTATACAAAAATACTACAAGTTGAGAGTATTCATAGATTATTTTTATATCTAAAATGAAAATTTTACATATAATATATATTTTCTTGCACTTTAGCTTATTATTTGTTTCTTCTCCATGCTATATAAACATTTAATTTTACATATATTTTCTAACACTTTAGCTTATTATCTGGTTGTATTATTAAAGTCATTACTTAACGTTTATGTTACTTCTTTATTTTATATAATGATTTAATAACATATTAAAAAAAGAGGTAACAAATAGTTTCAGTAAAGACGGAGTAAAAGTGTTGAGCCTTCTTTTTTTTTTATCTCTTAATACAAAACATTGCTATTACTAAATTTTATAATTACATTTCAAAGGGAATTAAATACTACTATACCAGGTATATAATTATTAAATTTTTTAATATCTCTATTTTAAAAACCGCGCATTCGCGCGGGTTCTATACTAGTAATTTAATAATCCAATTATACTATTGTCCACATGTTATCCAATATTACCCCAAATGATCTCCTCTCTTTTCCTTAGTCTTTGTGTAAAAAAAATGGTATAAATATGACCGGGACGAATGGATGGAGTATCGTTAATGAAAACAGTCTTAAATAAGATTGACATCTAGAACAATACAATGTTGTAGTAGAAATAAGCATAGCCTAAATTCCGCGCAGCTATAAGCCTATAAGTCTATAACACATTGTAGGAGACATGTCAATGTATCACAAAATTATTAGTAGTCGCTTAATATGAGTATATCTGTCTTCAATTTTAAGACGGGATAAGTATTACAGCTTGTATTACTGAAAACGGATACTATTTGTTAATAGTGTCCTTCTCACAATATGTAAGTGAGAGGGCAAGTGGAGGGATCCATTTGTCATCCACTTGCCTTTCCACTTGCATATTGTGAAATGGGCATTATCCATCTTCAGCTTGTGACGAATAATGTCCGTCTTCAATGAAAATTTGTGAAATACCAGGACTAATATGGACAAAATTACTTGCCTTTCCTACAATTCCTAGGTAACTTACTTTGTGATTTGATATGTATTTGACCCGATCGATAATCTCCGTCTTAAATGATAATTAGTGTATTTGGTTATAATTACACTCTTATAGTACGGTTAATCAATTAGAACCCGCGGTTAGTGTGCATTAATTATGGGTGGGCAAAGAAGACTTAATTACCACAAAAAGTGGCAGTGTCTCCGGTTACAAGCATAGATTTGGGGATTTAAGGAGGGAACTTAGACGATTCACGTGGATATTTCTTTTGGCATTCAATGCAATTCTAGTTGGAAATTTGGAATGGTTTATAAAATATCTGAATGCTGAGTATTTTTTAGTGCGATGTGGACTTTATTTGACCAATTTATTGGTTTCTATTATTAAGTCAAATCGTCTCAGTGGAGCAGTTATTATGGTGTCCTGCTAGGTTACAATATCAAAAATTTCATGGAAATAAAGGATATTTTAAAATCATTTATTCTCTTAATTAATAAAACTATTTTCTGCATAAATTTTTTAAAACAAATCCGTTTATATAAAAGTAGTGACCTATTAAAGTGAAATGTTATTTACCAAATAAACTTGTCCTACAAATTACTTTGTCGACGAGAGACTAATACAAAAAAGAAATTGTATATTGAGCAGAATGAGAAAATACATAGGTTGAGTTCTTACAAAATTATATTTCATTTATCCCGGTTATTTGTTTATCAGTACTTTTTATTAGATATGATAATCGGGTCAGTCGCGTCGGGTTTGGGTTGGTTCAAGTCGAGTCGACTCAGATTGGGTTCGGGTTGGTTCAAGTCGGGTTGACTCAAATTCTAATATTGCTAAAATAATTGTTTTTACAAGAGCCTATAATAATACAGTAGGTCTTGCTTAAGACGGGTCGGATCTTACAACGGGTATTTTGTGAGAGGAAATGGGTAGAGGGGACAAGGCGGGCTTCCCCCATGTGCTCTCCACTCACCTTTAATGGGTATTTTGTGAGAGAATATGGTATCCGTCTTAAGCTTAAGACGGATACTTCCGTCTGAAATAAGAATTTGTGATAATAATAATGGAATGTCATCTATGACTATCATGTATCATCTACTTATCTGTATGTGGTTGTTTTCCACTATTTGTCACATCTGAATTTCTCCTTTTTCAGCAATTGGTTATGGAAGAATAGGGAAAAGCACTAATCGCCTTCCAACATATTGTCGAATTTCTTTCGTACTACTCCCTCCCGTAAATCATACGGATTTACGACTGTCAACGTCTATTTTCCATATCGGCCTATATGCTGGATTGGTGGGTGGGAGGATTTTAATATCTTAAGGAATTTTTTGCATGTTGGACTCGATAATATGATATTTGGGTTATCGATAAATAAATTATCGAAAGAGTAGATCGAGATACTGAGTATAATTTTACTGCTGCAATTTACAACATGTTGTTCCCTAAGCATATCTAATTCCGGACTAGTAAATTACAAGTAGATAAAAATTGATATTTAAAACTTTTCGAAAAATATTACACCCTACATTTTCAAAAATTGGTTCATGTCTTTATTAGTCGTTTTTAACAGTAAATTACAAATAACTAATTCTATATATATGGTAGTATTTTTTTTTTTTTTGAAATATTGTTATTAATTATATGTCAAATGGCACTTACAGTTACGATAATAAATATACCAAATAAGGCAATAAGGTAAACAATAAAAAAAATAACTATTACAATCCGCAAAGCTAAGCATGAGACTATTAAAATTCTTCACCCCATGGTCCGCAATCGATGTATCTACATTTTTCCACTCAAAACACACAAAACATGTTGTAACTGCGGTAGTATAATTGTAAAAGATGCATGAAAGAGCTTGACATGGACAAAAGAATCAAGGATGGAAATCGAAAGTCAAAAGTATATATATAGAGTTAATTCCTACACAAATTAAAATTATAAATGTCATCTTATAATTACGTCATAGAGAATAGGTCCTCTAAATCTTATTTAAAATCTTTCGAAAATACTACAAGTAGTTCGTAATATTTATAAACTAAAATCTAATTTAAACGTGCAAATAAACAAAGTAATTTGGGGTGACAATTGGCGTATAGATGATAGACACCGCCCTAGTTAGACGATGGTAACCCAAGATAGAGATTAGAGAGTACGTAGAGACTAGCTAGAGAGGGGGGCCAAAAACAAAAGTCTTAATTTTGATAATTGACCACTACGTCGTAGCATTTTAAGGTATAGAATTATAAATGATCGTAGGCAGTGGCGGAGCTAGGATTTGAAATTAGGGGGGCCAAAATTTTTATGGGGGGCGAACGACTAATTTTATAAGGTATATTTAAAAAAAATTCGAAATTTTAACTAAAACTTTAAAATTTTCATCCGGCAGGAGGGGCGACCGCCCCTGCTAGCCCCCCTAGATCCACCACTGATCGTAGGGGGTTTACTTAGAGTATATGTGAAAAGGAGTTAATGAAGGTTTTCTTGCATCTTAATCTATTCCTTAATTTGCAACATGCATGCATGTAAAGCTTTGATCTTCAATCTTCACGGAAATTGAACTAATTTTCCTAACAATAGTTACTTTTTTTTCCAAGTAGATAGACGACTACTTATGTATACAATGTAATAATGTATTACATCTGATATTGTACGTAATTTATTAGTTTTATAATAAATTTTTTGAATTTTTTATTATAATGATTATGAACTTTAGTATAAAGTTTTAAGTTACTTCATTTAAACATTAAGCACAAAAAACTACAATCTAGTTTAAAATTATTATATATAAGCTTAGTAAAATTTGTGCTATAATATGTCAAAGAATTAAACATTAACTTATAAACTTACAAAAGTTCAGAAAAAATACACATAAACTTAAATACATCTAGATCTATATCTGATTAATGTTCCTTTTTCTCCCTCTTACATAGTTAGACTTTTAATTTGTTTTCCAAACTTGGGAGACGATTGTTTTTAACCTTGCTTCTTTTTTCCAGGCCTCTTACCTACATAGTTGGACTTCAAAAGTATTCTCCAAACTTAGGAGACAATAACTTTTAGGATGGACAAAGGAATGTTTCTTTGCACTATCAAAAACATGTCTACTCCAATTCATGTAAATTATAAATGGTAAGTTGTAATTATGTCACAATGTAAGAATTGAGCCTTTTCATTGTAAAGTATAATGCTTATTTTCGTTTTACTTATTAATGGTCAAAGTTTCTATTAAACTAGAAAGATTATTTGGAATGAAGAAAGCAATTCTAAATACAATTCAAATCATAGAAGTGAAAATTCTTAAAGAAAGTGCAGTTCCTACACATTCAAATAGGATCATTTATTGATATATACTCCGTAATTAAGGAGTTGAACTCATCTTTTACTAGGTATTAGGAAAACTAATGAGCAAATTTTGCATAACTTTTGTTGATTTTATTCGAGTTATTAAACTACTTACCCTTTACTTTATTATAATATTTTAGACTAAGATTAATGTTCAGAATCCTTAAACAAATACTCACTTCATTTCAAAATAACCTTCTCATTTAATCTTGTATGATTATCTCTAATTGACACCACTTGACTGATTCTTCTCCATTATATTACTTTTTTCCTTTAAAAAATCCAAATATAAAAATTATTTTGAGATAAAGGAGTTATATAATTAATCACGACACAAGAAGTGTAAACAATGTGTAAACTCATTGATATACTTGTACTGCCCGTTTGTTTATGACAGTCACAAGCAAGAAACCTCTAACAACTACTCTCACTTGCCCATCCCACTTTTACCTTTGTCTCCCGTCACAAATCCGTCACAAGTGAGAAATTTGTGATATTTGTATTCTTCTCAAAAGCCAATTGCAAATAAATCATTGATTCCATGGAAAAGGAAATATGATCTCTATATAAATCCGAGCTATAATTTCACTAGCATTAAAAAGGAACAATGAGCCACGAACATCATATGAAAAAGATTTGACTAGCTATAGTACACTCAATTGGTCCACATAAAGTCCTAATTAAGTCACTAATTGTCCCTACCTTACACATTCTCCCTTTATAACTTCCCAATATTTCTTTTTATTACTATGCATTCTTCTTTATCATTTACCCAATTAACCCTTATTTTAGGAGACATCACTCAACTTAAAGCTACTACTATTTTACTACATACTCTTCAATCATCATTTTCCTCAATAAATTTGACTACCTACATTCACTAACCATAAACCAAAACAAAATCTAAAATGTCCCTCAACAACTTATATCTTCAATTATTCACCATTCTTCTATTTCCGACCTTGATAATATCCGACTCCCCTTACCCAGCAATAATATCACGAAAATTCCCTTACCACCAAAAATTCAGAGAAGCACCAAAATTTTACAATTCATTAAACTGTTCGCCCTTCGAGCATGTAAACGTCGCAATGACTCTTGACGCCACGTACCTACGCGGCTCAATGGCCGCAATCTTGTCGATCCTTCATCATTCCTCATGTCCTGATAATCTTCGCTTCCACTTCATATCCGCCTCATCAACCGCTTTATTATATCATAACCTAAAAACCACCATATCGTCTTCATTTCCGGACCTCTCATTTAAAATGTACGCGCTTAACGACGAAAATGTGGCAGGACTAATATCAACTTCTATACGTTCTTCACTTGATTGTCCACTAAACTATGCACGTAATTACTTAGCTACTCTTTTGCCATATAATGTGGCGCGTGTAGTGTACCTCGATAATGATGTTGTGTTAGTTGATGATATTGCTAAGTTGGCCGCGATATCACTTGGAGAGGCTGCAGTACTCGCTGCGCCTCAGTATTGTAATGCCAACTTTCGGTCGTATTTTACGCCGTCGTTTTGGGCTAATCCTGCTTTGTCTATGACGTTTGAAGGTAGAAATGCTTGTTACTTCAATACTGGTATGTTCATCTATCTTCTTTATGTGAATTTATGTTATTTTTTTTATTCAGAAGTGTATTTAATTTGGTTTTGTTGACTATCATGGCTTTGTATTTATATAGCTAGTATTAAAACGGATTAAATGTGAGCAAAAAAATCAAAATAAAATAAAATGAAAGTATATAAGCGTCACAAGAGCATAATTTTTTCCTGTCAAAAAGAGCATAAAATTAAGGGTACACAAACTTTTGTTTTTAGAATAAAGATATTCAGTTTATAGTTAAAACGAGTCAAGTATTAATCATTTGTGTAGATGAAAATAAAATAATAAATATTTAGGTAATAACAAAATTTATCCCATTTATTTATCAATAAGTCTTTTTTAAGACGGATATATCCGTCATAACTTAAAATGGGATAAATGAGAATTTGGGTTTATTTAGGGACACTACATGACTAAATGCCATGGCGTAATTGTTAACGCCACGAAATTTGTTTTGGATATGCAAGTAATAATTAAATAATCCCACTCATAATAGTCGTGGCATTAAAGGTTTGTGCCCTCTATTTACCTAGTGTAGTAACTAGTAAGTGACCCTTTTTAGGTATATATATAAAACCGATATTTTTATTTTTAGGAAAGACTAATTGAAGACTTGGAGGTGTCTTTTTTTAATTGATAGTAACATTTATTGTTGAGAATTGAATTCTTTTACCTTTAAGATCCCACGTAAATCATGAAGTGTAAATACTTTTAGTGGAGTATATGTTAATTGACGGACCCACATGGGATATATGCGATCGTTATTATTCCGTTTATGATATGCACTTTTATCTTTAAAAGTCGATTTTTCTTAAAAATCGTACGAAGAGTCATTCAGGTATTGAATAAGCTAGAACATCATATGAGTATATATTTACAAGTGTATTAACCATATTCATATCATACGAGTAAATGAAGAGTAATATAATATTTAAACTTCAGCGACTAGAGAAACTACTTAGTATTTACTGAATACTAATTAAAAGTCTATATTCCTGAAGTTTATTTACCTTATTCTTAAAAATGAAGCACCAGATTCATCGTAGTGAGTTGGAATATTGTGTTCCCTAATGAAAGTCACAAATTCTCATTTATAATTGGGGATCCGTCGCAAAGTATGACTTGCCTAATGAAAGTACTACCTAGGCCTGTATAATTTAAGTTCATAAAGTTGACCAGTGGCATTCACATATTGAAGTACCCCGCTAAACTTTTTAGGCATCTTAGACAGATACGTACAACTAAAATGTTCCGGAATATCTAAAAAATGAATAAGCAAGGTACGGACTCTACGGAGTAAATAGTTTCAATTTTATATTGCACACAAATTAAACTTTGCAAATATGTTTACTAGACGTTATTTTCAAACCAGAAGTTATGACTCAGTCGACTGACTACAAATGAATCAAAATAATTCACATCTAACATGCACATGAATATTTCCAAATTTAAAACTTATTTAACATTTGTTTTACGGAGTATTATCATAATAATTAGACCTGTCAAATAGATCATTCGAGTCGGGTCTCAGGTCACTCTGAATCGGGTCATGTTTGAGTCGGATCACTCATGCATTTTTAACTTAGGTTCGATAAACCAACCATTTTGACAAAATTAAAGGGTTCTAATCCTTCTCCACCATATATTCTACTTGACTGGTGTATCATATAACACTAAAAAAACAGTTCCAAAAAAATGATTATCCGAATCAAATAAACCGTTCTTGTAGAAACTAAGGAAAAAGATAAACTAAAATATAAGATATACTCGTATCTCTTTTGTTTTATCGAACTAAGCTCTTAGATTGATTGATGGTAAAACTTATCTAAAGGATTGGAATTACTAAATGATAAAAATAAACGGAATGTAAAGAGAAATATTCAAGAAACAATAAACGGTTAATCGACAATTGAGTCCTTAGTTTAAACTATTTTTATTTCCTCCATCTCGATCATTCGTTATCTGGTTAGGCGTAGGTTTTGGCTGAAACAGTCCAAGCTCAAACCGAATCAAAATAACCGTAAAGTTACACAAATATGGTTGTAAGTTGTCACACTTTGGAACCCAAGAGGCAATGCAAGAGGTGATGTAATTAGTTTGTACGAGTATTAGTTATTATGTGGTGATATTGAATAATTGATAGTGTTAGCTCCATAAATTCTGTGACTCTGTCGTATCCATGATGAGTTGATGACTAAATGAGAACAACTGATCAATGCAGATGAGTCTGATATTCCGCACATAGAGTTTAGATAACGCGTTTATTTGGATTATTCTCATTTTGTTCCAACTTTTCATATATTTGGCACGTCTCACACGCTTACACTATCATTCTTGTGAGCTCATGTATAAGTAAAACTAAATATTATCATTCGGGATGTTTTGAAAATCTAACTATCTAAGACCCAATTTTAAATTTTAATCGAAAATATTAAGAGTATGTTTGACCTAATTTGTTAAAAAATAATTTTTTATTATTCAAATTTTAATTTTCTAAAAGTGATTTTCAAAAAGAAGAAGTACCAAATTGATGTTTTATTTTTGAGGGTTAGAAGATAGTTTTTGAGCTTATGAAAAACTAATTTAACTTTTCAGTACCGTTACTCAATTCTATACATTTGATTATTGGACTTTATTCATAAGTGTTGGTAATCTTCGATATAACTTCTAACATACCGCATAAAAAATAGTCACTTAAAATCTTATTTAGATTGTCTTACCAAGTACATTCTGAATATCAAACTTTTATAATTTTTATTAAAATATATTATATATGTAATTAAAGATATGAAAAAAATATAACGAGCATTAATATACGTGTATAATACAAATATATACGGAGTATATAGTTGAATGAAATGTAGGAAGTATGTTTTAGTAAAAAAACACTTTAAAAAGTTTGGCCAAAACAATCAAAATAATAGTCCGTACAAGTAATATTTTATTGTTTTTAAAATCGATTAAGCCTCCAAATAAATATTTTAAAACACCATAAAATAAACCTAATATAAAATGATCGGATCCAGCTGGCCTAACCTGAAAAACACAATTTCTCATTAAAGATGGGAAGGAGGTAAGTAGGAGGGCGATAAGTGGACATCCATTTAGTTTCCACTTGCCAACCATTTACCGCTTTGTAAGAGAGGATTTGATTTGTATTTAATAAAATCGGATATGACTCGTGTTCAATGAGAACAACTGACCGAAAAAAGGTGTACAATATAAGAGGACACTATCATTATTCAGTAGGTCTTGCTTAAGACGGGTCGGATCTTGCAACGGGTATTTTGTGAGAGGAAATGGGTAGAGGGGACAAGGTAGGCTCCCCCCATGTGCTCTCCACTCACCCTTGATGGGTATTTTGTGAGAGAATATGGTATCCGTCTTAAGCTTAAGACGGATACCTCCGTCTTAAATAAGAATTTGTGATCATTATTTTGTACATTGATTTGATCCAACCAATGTTCAACAGGTGTAATGGTAATTGATTTGGAAAGATGGAGAAATGGTGACTTCACTACAAAAATCACAGAGTGGATGGAACTCCAAAAGAGAATGAGGATCTATGAGTTAGGCTCACTGCCACCCTTTTTGCTGGTCTTTGCTGGGAAAATTGCCCCAGTGGATCATAGATGGAACCAACATGGGCTCGGTGGCGATAACTTTCGTGGTCTGTGCCGGGATCTTCATCCCGGCCCAGTTAGCCTACTTCATTGGAGTGGTAAAGGCAAACCTTGGGCTCGGCTCGACGCTCAACGCCCCTGCCCATTAGACTCGCTTTGGGCTCCATATGACTTGTTGCTAAGCCCAAGTTTTTTGGATACTTAAAAATAGTTTATTTATGTATATTTTTGCTAGCTGTGTCATAATCGAACAAAATGTATAGTTTTGTTTGTAAAATTTGCGTCGTATCTTTCGCTCGACATTCTCTTTCACCATAACGAAAGCCAAAAAACAACCATCCATGTAAGAATTGTAATGAAGCGATTTGAGCTTGAGCTCGTATAAGTTCACAATTGTTAGGACATTGAGCTCAAATTCAATTTTTTTTTTTAAACATGTCAAGCCTTAAAGGTTCAACTCAAGTTAATTTGTGATGTTATATATATTTTTTTTCTCAATTTTTAAACTTAACTAGAAATAAATATTTTCGAAAAAATATTCCGTATATAGTTACAAAGAAAAATTACGATTAGCAAAGTAACATATAATTTAAATAAATATAATTGAAAGTATTAAAAGTATACTAAAAAATTTATAGCGAGATTAAACGAGTTTTCGATCAAGCCTTGATAAGCTCGAGAACTTGATAAGTCGGATTGAGCCTATTTATGTAAGTGCATAGGCCCAAAGTGTTCAGACAACTAAACCGCACAACAACCTCAGATTGAAGCCTAAAAAAATCCTCAAGTTGAAAGTTGTGGATAAAAAATGTGAAAAAAAATAGAGCAAGTTTTGCTTGTGACCGTCATAAATTTATAAGTTATAACGCCTCATAATTTTTTTTTTACATTATTTAAATTGTTTGTGACTGCCATCTTTTTACATTATTAATTTTTTTTGTGAGGGCCATCTAAACAGGTGTGCGTCACAAATTAAAATTTGTAAACTAAAAAATAATACTCCCTCCTATTCTGAGCAATGTTCTCCCTTTCCATTTTCGTCTATTCACAATAACTTCCCCCTTTCCTTTTTTGGTAAACTTTTATACTTATTTTAATCACATTACCCCACTACAATACCCAACAATACCCATACTTTATCTTATTTTAATCGCCTTACCCCACAACAATAATTATTTTAATCATTTCACTCCACAATAATACCCCACAATACATTCCCTCTCTTCAATCACCTTACCCCCACTACATTACTTTTGCTTATCTACTACTTCCTCCGTTCCATTTGATTGTATACGTTTGCTTTTTGGACACTATTCATAAGTTAGAAGAATCGTTTATACAACTTCTAATATATAACATAAAAGATAGTCATGTGAAATCTTTTTTAAATTGTCTTACCGAGTACGATATTAATATCAAATTTTTATAATTTTTAATAATATGTAACTAAAGATATAAACAAAACAAAATAAGCATTGACATACGTGATAAAGCAAACGTATACAACCAAATGGAACGGAGGAAGTATATACTAATCCTGAAACATTTAGAGCCTTCTTATTGGCTGCTAGATTTCAGGATTAGTGGGCCCCACAGCAAAACAAAAACTTTAATTACCCTCTCTCCTCTTCTTTTTTTCTGATTTATTTAGACTATGTTCTTCAAATGTTTTTGGACTTTGCATTAGTTTATTAATTATCAACTTTGCATTAGTTTTTCTGAAAAAAAATAATGACTTTGCATTAATTTTTCTGGAAAAAAATAATGAAAAAAATAATGGAATTAATTATTAATATCGACTTTGCATTAGTTTTTCTGATTTATTAATAATCTACCGATGAAACACAAACCATTAAATCTATCTTATTCTTCAGGAATATGTTAGCTACTAAATTTAACTATAATCTCACAATAATAATTATAATGGAACATAAAAAAATGATTTTCTCAACAAAAAAAACTGAATAGCTGGAATTTCGGCCAAAAAAAAAATACTGATAAATCTTTTCAAACTTAATTGATTTTTTTTCAAAGCACCATAATTATTATATAACTATTAACAAAACATAGCAAATAGTACAATAGATCATATAACGAAAAATATATTTACATAAAAACAGTTTAATTAAAAAAATATGCAATTGAAATACATCCAAGTTCATATTAAAAAAATCCATATGTAAGCTTCGGATTATACTTGCATAAATTTTTTCAGATTATATCACTCTAATACATACATGAAATCCATTAAATTCGCATATAGAGGGTCTTATAGAGAATATATATTGATGCAAATTGAAGATGTGAGGAAAATTAAAGGGAGATTTTTCTTTTATTATGGCCAATACATATTTTGGGCATTTAGGATGTAAATAGAGTATGAGGGAGTCAGGTGAGAAGGACTGATGAGAGGGGCAAAATATGTGACTGAGGTGAGACGTTTAGGGTATAGGAAATTAGGAAGGGAAAAATGAAGAAGAGAAATTGATAGAGGGGGTCGGCGGATGGGAGATCAAATTTTAGGGGTTTTATCTTAAATTTATATTTTTGGGTTGATATTTTAATTGAGATTCATAAGACCTTTTGGGTTGGGTTTTAGTGTATACTAATTTTTTTTCTAATATAAAATCAAATATCAAATATTTATTGGAGGCCAAATCTATCTCCAAATTTGGGTTAATTCTTTTTAAACATAATGTAATTGAGATATTTTTCTTTTAATGTGAGTAAGATAAATGTTGGTTACTTGGACATGACAAAAATAAATTTGTCAATGTTATAAATTAATAAGTTATTAAACATATACTAAATGTTAAATAATAAAAAGTAAAAAACAATTGTTTTCGGTCTAAGTTTTACTTCCTCCATCTCAGTCATTTATTTACCTTTACTTTTCACTAATATAATTTATTAAAGTAAATAAAATTTGAATTCATTGATTTTTATTTGTACATTGAAAATTCCGTTACAAAAATATCACATTCTATTAGTTTGTTCATTTAAGACATGAAAGTTATCTATATCATAAACTAGATTTAATGCCCGTGTGATTGCACGGGTCGACATTAATGTCATTTTCTTAAGTTTTTTTTACAACAATTAACTTATAGAAATAAGTTTGTCCTTTTTAACTTTTACGAAATAACTATTAAGTACTTAATTATGAATTTGACCCTTAACTTATAATATTGATTTAAGTAAAATCTTAATTCTTTCTTACGGTTATCTTAGACTATAAACATTATAACATAATCTTTAAATAATACCCGTGCAATTTTGCACGGGCTTAAAACTAATAAATAGAAAAGTGAAAAATGACATAAACTACCAAAAAAATGATAACAAGTAAAAACAAAAAATATTAATGCAGAAGTATTTACTTGAACTAAACAAAATCTGACAAAAGCAGAAGTATTTACTTGAAAAAAAAACGAAAATTATTAATGCAAAAGTAAAAACGAAAAATATTAATTCAAATTTTCCCAAATTTCGTCTTATAATACTGTATTATTACAAACGCAATAAACCAGAGTATAGATTTAACATTTGAATAAGAGGACCAATTCACTATATTTTGACCAATTTATATTGTCACAGACTCACAAAATTGAACACTTAATGACACACAATTTATATACACATGTATCTTAGGATAACAACGACTATTATGATCCGTGCATTTTTTGCACGGGTGTAAAACTAGTTTAATTCAAAATCTTAAAATTTGTGCCAAATGGGAAGGGGGAACAATGGTCTGAATTGGAGGGAGTATAAACAATCTGGTGAAACAAATGATTCTGTTCACAAAGTCTAAGGATGCATGTAATCTTAGTGTTATTAAAACACAAACATTTCAAGCAATTCTATGCATCCACGTCATTAGAACAATTCCCTTTTTTTTATTGTTTTCTTTAGTGACCCCACCACTAATAATCCACCTTTTATTTCCCCTCTCATGCACCTATGTCATCAACTACATCATCCCTTCATTTTTGTTATTCAATGGTTTTCACATCTCAATTTGTACATTTTTATGATTTACATTACAATTTATCAAGATCAACCAAAATAAAAAAAAATTATTACTTCCATATATTTATCAATTATATATAATTGTAAAAAATTATGTTTTTGTCTAATATAGAACTAATCAAACAATGTTTGTAAATTACTCAGAATTTATATTTCATAATATACCAACTCTAAAATAAAGAAATTGTTGAATAAAAACTGTGAAAACATTAACAGAAATATCCAAATTATGTAAATCAATATTCTTACAACGTAATTAATAATGAATAAGAGTACACACAAATATTTCTCAATTGAATGGCGAGTAAAAATTTATGCCATTTTAAAAAAAAAAAATGGCAACAATGGTATGGAGTATGAAATTTAAATTGTTATGATTTGACCCGTCTTAAACTTTAGACGGGCAATCACCGTCAAAAATGAGAATTTGTGTAATTATAATTCTCTATTATTTTTTGTTAAACAATAATCAAGATAATAATAATATGATTTTAAAAAAATTAAAATTGAATTAGCGGTTATATGTCGTATGAGATCTATTACGCAATTAAGTAATCCATTAGCAAATAATTCCAAATGAGGATACTTACGAGAGTATTTATTTAGCTTTTTTTATACCCTGATAATTAATATATGTGAACGCATGTTTAAAAATCATTAGATGAATAAATAAAGGTAAAACATTTATAAACTTTATCAGTTTCAACAAATCTTTTTACAATACATCTAATTAAAATAGTTTTATGATAGTATTCCAAAAGAAAAATAAGTGTAGCATCGTTATAAACTACTCCCTCAATTCTTTTTTTTTGTGATGGGGGAACCCGTAATCGCTATATTCAGCACCTATAAGGTAAACCTTCAAATATATACTAACCTACAAACGACGTATACCAGGTAAGCCATCCGAAAATGACAGCCTCTTAGTCTAGACGCCATAAACTCATTTCATAAATATTTCACAAGATTGCTATTCAAGAGATTTGAATATGAGTCCCTCGAAAATTTCACCAATTTTAATCACTCACTCCATTCAATCTTATTATCCCCATTTTCCATAAAAGTTGAAATAATATACATTTCATATATATGTAGCATTATCCAAAATTAACCTACATAATCAACTGCTCATTTCGTCCCGATCATTTGTTTACCTTTAGTTTTGACACAAACACGCATGAAAGAGAAAGCGACCAGTTATTGGTTGATAAATGGATCAAATTGAGCGTGGAGGATCAAATCGCCCCTCAAAGGCATTCCAAAAGATAAACTATTCACTAAGACACCCTAAAACGAAATAGATAAACAAATGAAGAGACGAATCATAGGAAGTATCAGCCTACTAACATCTCCACGCTCCACTCTAGTAGTACTGTCTCAACTATTTTTATAATAAAAAGGAATAAATTATGTAGTTTATCATCTTCTTCGATAAAAAGCAAACAACAAAATCAGATACATGGTTATTAAGTCGAGAAATCAACAAAATTTCTTTTTTTTTACTGCAATTAATCTCTGTTTAATCAGAACTATTAATTTATTTGCATTTAAGAGTTAGTTATATTATTCATTCCTTAAGAAATGAAATTTAAAATATTGTGATGGGGAAATTATCACTGTGATTGTACTTTGTATCTCTCGTGTCGTCGTACTCTATTGTTTCATACTTCGTACATATAATTTTCTGTGTACATCTTTTATATCAAAATAAAAAAATAAAGCAAACTTATTACATTTTTGTTTAGAGATATTTGGAATGTGAAATATTTTCTAAGTCTAATTAAGTTTTCTCAAGAACTAACACTTATAAATTCTTAATTGAAATAGTTCAGTAAACAAAAATCTTAATATGACCTGATATAAAACTTAAGTAATATTTTTTTTTTTGAAGTTATTAATGTTTATAAAAACATACCCACGCACTGACCATTATTATAAAACCATACCCGTGCAATTTTGCACGGGCTTAAAACTAGTTCTGGTTCTAAATCAACAAACTTTTCAAAATTAAGTCCAGGCATACGTACTAAGGTATCCATAAAATTTATTTGTATTTGAGTGTCATAAGTAGAAACGGTATTTGACATTATAATTGCCTTTTATTTATCCGGACTATTTATATCACCCCGTCACGCCCGAAGCCTTAAGGCAAGACCTGCCGAGTATGGCGAAACGCTACACCTCGATTTCCCGAGGCTAGAATGTACCAAAATGAGTCTCACAATGAAAATAGCATAAAAATCCAACAAAAAAAGAAAGGAAAATGAGATAGCGCCACCGGGTGGTACTCAATTTGAGTACCACCCGGGGTATAATTGTACTTTCATTAACTATTTTTATTTCCCACCATTTATTTTTAAATTTCAAACAAATTGATGATAGAGGGTAATTTAGGAACTTTAAAGTTTACAATTAATAACAATAATTTAGTTTTTAGAAAAAAAAACGAAAATATTATCACGCCAAAAACTACTCCCTCCGTCCCGGTCATTTGTTTACCTTTTATTTTGGCACAATTATTAAGAAAATGGTAGGGGACCTCTTGTGGAGGTGCTTGGTAAATGACATGTGGACAAAAGTCCCATTAGGTGATCAAATTACTCATATGTTACCATCCAAATATAGAAAGGTAAACAAATGAATGAGACACCCTAAAATGGAAATGGTAAACAAATGACCGGGACGGAGGGAGTAGTTTGCAAATATGTTTGTAACTAATCGGATCCTAGCAATCAAAATAATAAGTAGAACTCATGAATAGTACCAACGTTCTTTTGGTGCCTTAGTGGTAAACAATTAAAACAATAAGATTTCAATTCATCCATGGCTACATCTTGGGTATTTGTCAAGGAAACCTATGTGAAGATCAATTTTACTGAGTAATTTTTACTTAATGAAAGACTATTTAATTTTCAATACTTACGCCAGTTCTTTAATTTGGATGAAGAATGCTCAATTTTTCCAAAGAAAATGATGAAGAAATGAATTACTCAATAGAAAATAAATAAATTTGATGAATAAACAATACAATGATCATGAAGAAATGTATTTGTGATGAACATAATTTGGGTAAATTAGTTTGATACTGCATACTCCTATTACTCCATTATATAAATTATTTTGATGTAAAATATTATAGATAAAATTTAGTTTAATTTAAGTAATAGATATTTAATATTTACATTTACTTACTTACCCTTAAATCTTTGGCGAAAAAACGAAAAATAACTTTTAATTTTTCTTAAAAAAGAATTTCTTTAATTAGGGTGGCGCCGAGATTCGGTACCACCCGGTGACGCCCTACCGCCATCCAAAAAGAAATGGGTCTACAAGTCTCAAAGTATTACAAGCCCAACTCGATCAACCAAAGGAAAATAAGGTACTAGAAGCCCAAAGAAACTACAAGTCCAAAAACTAAAAGAAAAGAATCGTGATTGCTCCAATGCCCGTACACGCAAGCATCATCATCTAGCACCATCCTCATCATCATACCCATTCACAAACTACTCGCCATAAGTCGAAAATCCTGTGTAAATCACGGTAAATAAAAACAATACACAATCAGCTTACATGTACATAATTAATTAACAAGGCAATTACGGTACCATCACAATCATACACAACCGGTGTTATCAAGAATACACCAACATATCTAGGGCACACAATACACCACGGGCCCTACCACAGTAGATCACTCCCAAGACCCTGGTCATGACCACGTGTACTGTCTCTTTCATGGTGGGACCATGAGGAGCGACCCCCAAAGTCTATGGAGTCGGTTCCCACGACCGCTTAATAGCTTAATAACCCAACTTAATTACAACCCACTTTTATTAAATAGGTTTTCATGTCGGTTCGTGTCGTAAGTCCTCAACCCTAACCCCACCCATTTAACTTTCGTGTTGTGTTATTGTCCCCCCAAACGGAATTACTTTTTCACATACGAACATTACTCTTTCAAATACATTTTTTCATAAAATTTCCATATCATACCCTTTTCATGAACATAATCTCTATTTTTTCCTCTTAAGACAATGAAATTGACTCTTGTATATACAACTAGCCTAAAATCGAATCCAATAATCTTGAACAATAAATTGTAATTCTCCAATTAGTGAACTAATTTTTTTTTTACCATTTTTTTTAATTATTAGATTGATGCTTAACAATTCTTAATTAGGGTTTATGGGGGTGGCTTGGATGGTCTATTTTTTAGTGGTGGTCGTAGCAGGATGTCGCTGCCGGTAGTAGCAAGGGAAGGGAAGTACATGGGAGGTTGTGGTCGGACTGTGCTAATGGCCGTAGCAGGTGGTGCGAGCGGCTGGAGGGCGGCAGCTGGACTGGGATGGTGGTAGTCTGGTTGTGTGACCGCCTGATACACCTAATTAACAACAACCTTAATGTTATTGATAGGAACTACTGTAATAGCTTACGTTCTTGACAACATAAACTGTTGATGATATTCGACTATATATGCCTGAAATGCATGTGTGCATATAGAATGCCTATAAATTTGTTTATATTACTATTTCTCCAACTTAATAGCCTTTTGTTTAATACCTTTGCTTCAGCGTGCTTGCCCTTTTGACGAATAAACTTGGTTGCCCAAATGTCTATCTCTTAGGCAGTATATTACTTTGACGAGTGCGGGGATGGGTCTTCAATGGTGGTCGGAGCAAGGGAGGGCGAGTACGGTGGATGGGAGGGGGTATGTCGGAGGTCAGCCAGACAACATCGTCGTTGACTAGGCTGACCGGAGTAGTTTAAGGGAGGTAGTGTTGTTGGTAAAGGTAGACGATGAAAGAAAAAAAATCAATTGGATGAAGTCATGAGGATAGAAAAAATGACAAGGGTATAATAGTAAAAGACGTATGTGAAAGAGTAAAATTCGTATGTGAAAAATCACGTTCCTTACTTAAATGGGTCAAAATTTCAACCCGAACCCGCTAACTTTATGTCGGATTATTTATGTCGTGTTATCGGGTCAAGTCACTATTTGCCAGCTCTAGTACTCTAGTACTCAAAGATAAGAATTTGCACATTAATAATCCCAATCGTAGAGCCGTCCATCTGCAAATTAAAGTACTCGAATTAGGAATAAGGTTCTTCAACTAATTAAACTTATTTATTTAGTTAATCTTACACCGTGATTATCAAGTGGTTGACCTATTATATCTACACCCTTAATATTAATTTGCTTTATCAACTAAATTCAAAAACCATTTCTCCTCTTAACTAGCAAAGTTCAATGAACTTTCTCGTTCATATTGTGAACAATATTGTATTATCGGCTCTTTATGATGCACTTCGTACAAATTACAAGTGTACAACAAATTGGTCGTCTTTGACTCGACAACTAACATCATTATGATCATCTTTGATTTATGAAGATTTGAATTCTTTGTTATAGGTGGGGCACAAAAGATAAAGAAAAAGTAAAGAAAGTAACCATGGTTTTCGTGGTTTACTAACGACATGTTAGTTACGTTTATATATAAGGAAGAAAGGAGAAGAGTTTTATACTCCCTCCGTCCCGGTCATTTGTTTACCATTTCCATTTTAGGGTGTCTCATTCATTTGTTTACCTTTCTATATTTGGATGGTAACATATGAGTAATTTGATCACCTTAATTGTGCCAAAATAAAAGGTAAACAAATGACCGGGACGGAGGGAGTATTATACTACTCTTTAAAATCAGAAAACACATAAATGTCCAAACAGGAACCCTAATCAGACATAAGTTAGGTAAACCTTAATCTTCGTAGTAGTCATTTGAAGTAGCGACTAAGTAAACATATTCAAGACACAATTACAACATTTATTACATTTTTCAAAGTGTGAAACATTCAAATCTTCATTTTTTCCCATATTGTCCATTAATGTTTTCGGATCATCCTAATAACATTTCGTAATTTTTATCTTTATTCTTTTTAAAGCCAATCTATTTTAATCTAATAATACTCCATTTATTATATTAGTCTAATCCCTTTATTAATGTCTAAAATCTAGAGTAAAATTTATCTAAAAAAAGTAGGCAAATTTTTGTTTCAGACATCCAATTTTCCTCTGAAGCTTCAGACGGGGTTTTGCGCTCACTTTTATGTTAAAATGTAACCACACTAGTACAACCAGTGTCACAGTTGATGCTAACGTATTTTTCCAAAAATGATCATATTTGACTATAAAATGGTTATAAAATTCCGTCTTTTAATTTCAGACAAAAATATACCGTTTGAAAGGAGACCAGCTCTAAAGAGCAATGGTTAATAGTACAAGTGAATGACGACACATTGTCACACCAATTGGTGAGCCCACTACGTAAGATATTATCCGTCATGCCCCAAACGAAGCTACCATGCAATTTCGTTTCCACCAAATCACGACATGACTCTTATGTTATTTCGTTTGCAAGTTCCATGACATTCATATCATTACAATTTGCTTCTACCTTACTTTATTCTAACTCCCTTTTCACGTACTCAACGTTACAATTTTTCCTCACCTATATATTCCACCTTAATGTCCTACGAACATCATGGAAAATAGAACATTTAACGTATAATATTCGCTACAACAAATTATCACTTAAACACGTACGAAATATATATCGTACCTCTAGTATAACCTTAGGTTCGAAATTATTTTAGCATGGCGACTGAATGTACGTCTAGATCGACTACTAGGTGTTTCCCAAATGTCAGTATACGTATAACCCTTCATAAAAAGAAGCCTAAATCCCCAACAACATCAACAAATACCTCATTCTCTTCACGTTCCTCAGGTTCGAATTCTGTCACCCCTCGAACCCGTTCCAGAGAAGAGGAGCTTAAAGATGTTTTCCGACATTTTGACATTGACCAAGACGGTAAAATCTCGGCCATGGAACTCCAAAGATACTTCACTACAATAGGAGAAATTGTGTCCCTAGAGGAAGCACAAGAGGTGATCAACGAGCTCGACTCGGATAAAGACGGTATGTTAGTGTTTGATGACTTTGTTAAGCTCATGGACAACAAAGGAGGGGATAATAATGAGGACTTAAAGAAGGTTTTTGAAATGTTTGAGCATGAAAAGGGTGCAGGGAGGATCACTCCTAGAGGACTTCAAAGGGCAATGAATCGTCTTGGTGACCCGAAATCGTATAATGAATGTGTTACAATGATTCAAGTTTATGATATTGATGGTGATGGAGAACTTGACTTTAATGAATTTCATCATATGATGGCTGCTTAATTTATGTGTTTTGTGTATGTTTTTATTCAAGGAATGTTTAATGTACGTTGATGAAAAACGATTAGGGTTATGCAACATGTTCTATTAATTAGCTACGGAGTATTTCAATATATAGTGCCATATGTTGTTTCTCATGCATATTGAACTCTCCTTCCATTGCTTCTATACTTTTTTTTCCTTTCTTTAACGTTTGTTCGAAACACCTGCCTTTTTCTCATTATTGTTGGGCAATAAAATACCATATGGAATGATATGATATGCCTGACAATTATACTTAGTTATTCAGTATGAAGAAATTACATTTTTCACATACGCATTTTACACCATCACACATATATCTTCCTATAAACTTTCATTCCCTACCCCCAACGCAATAATTACCTTTCCGTTTTACCTTCATTACCTCCACTCGATCAATAACACCCATCACCAACAACCACCGACACCAGTGGCTGTGCCGGCCCTCTGGCATGTTGACCCTTCGTCGACCACTATGTTCATGCAATTTACCACCCTCGATGATGTCCTTCCCCTACGAAATAACCACTCTACATACCACTCCAGCCCTTCAGAAAATAATCTGGTACTTACCACCTCAATCCAAAGCAATGTCGTAAACCAAGACTACGATCAACACCAATACTATCTTCAATCTGCGGCCAATTATGAGCTACTTGTAACTTGTAAGTGGTTTACTTGTTTCATTATATCTTTGTTTAAGATTTTGTTTTTCTAACAAATTTGTCCAAATTTGTAGTCCGAGTCAGATGTACTCCCTCCGTCCCGGTCATTTGTTTACCTTTGCTTTTGGCACAAAGACCAAGGAAAGGGGAGGGGACCATTTGTGGGTAGTGTCATAAGATGACAAGTGGACAATAGTCCCATTGAGTGATCAAATTACTCATCAAAAGCCTTCCCAATATAGAAAGGTAAACAAATGAATGAGACACTCAAATATGGAAATGGTAAACAAATGACCGGGACGGAGGGAGTATACAACTACAGTCAAACTGCAAGAATGCTCAACCACAGACCTCAACTACGGTTGGAGTAAGTGTCCTCAACAATAGTGCGACTACTTAATTAAACCTCATTAACAAGAATACAAAGGGATGATTAACATTATAGTCAACTGATCCACATTAATCGGTAATGATTGACTTACTAGAGTTTGACATTACTGTCGTATGACGGTGGTGATCAGTTGATCCCTTGAGGTCACACCGAAAGGACGATTCCCTAATCAAGAATGTTAATTAATTGTATAACGATACATATTAATTAATCCCTTAAACAGGATGAGTTTACGAGTGAGAAATATATCTTATTGTAATATGATTAAATAAGATTCAATAATATAATTGTTATATTAGAATGCTTAATGTTTATGAAACATTTGAGATAAGCATGATTGGTTGATCATAATCACAATTAGTTGTGGATCATGTCAACCAAATATGAGATGACCCATTATATATATATATGTGATCATAAATTATTACTTAAAATGTTGAGTTTAATTTATATGACATGAAATTGTTGTTAAGCTAGTTAAATACATATTTTTATTATAAGATATATAACATGTTACATGTCACATGTCACATATGTGACAAATGACAAAATCACAAATATAATATGGAGTCCATTTTAAATGTTAAAACCGGTTGTGCTTGTGTGTAGGGTAGTGTTTAGGCTTTAATGTTGTTCTAATCAAGATTAGGCTTAATCATTACTAGCCTAAATACCTATAGCCACCCTACCACCTTGTTAAGACAAAAAGCATGCCCTCATCCCTTCCCAAGTATGGTGCCGGCTTTGGTGGGTAGATAAGGGGGTGTTTTCCTCTTGTTTACTCACTAGTTGATCTCATAAGAAAATACACACAACATCTCACTAGAAATCACAACAATATACTTAGAAACTTTAAAAGTTTCATAGAACTTGTGTTGAAATATAAACACCATATTACTAGAGTATTAAGTGAAGTGTTGTATACTTGTGTTTAAGGGTACTTAACTATTGTACTAGTAAATCAATAGTTGATTGACTAAGGATAGTCTAGGTGCATCACCAAGGAGAGTTCCTATACTTGGAACTAGGAAGTTCATCCATATATTCTTAAGCACAAGAACAAGTACAAGAAGGTGTCTTGTACTTGTGCCCAATACCCGAATTATAATCAATGTGAGGAACATTTTCTTTCTCTATTTTGGTTTATATAATTATTTGTGGGAAATAACAGTTTACATCCCCTTAAAAATTAGGATTATAACAAAATTATATAATATGAATGCAAGTCATAGATATAAAAACGATACAAATGTAGAGAAAAAGAATTAAACCTTCGGTCCTTAGCAAATTAGGCCTAAGAACAGATATCAAAATAGATATCCTCCTAATCGTAACACCCAAGACTGATTGAGATATGCCCTTGTAATTGCTAGAAAAGAATTAAAAGTTACAGTTAACTTTTATTGTT